>QAOC01041348.1:164431-310465 GCA_003255005.1 Begonia fuchsioides | reverse complement strand
GCTGAGATTGGAGCGGAGAACACGACTGTGGAAAGTCGTCATGGCATTCTTCCGAGGCTTGAATTCAGAAAAACGACTAGAAAGAGAGAAGAGTGGGAAAGACATGCATGGATGAATGCATTCCATACATACATACATACATACGATAAGGTGAGAGAAGACGGACGCGTGGCAAATTACAGTTGGACAGATTGGCGATTAAGGTTGCAGGTCATGAGCATAATAGTAATTTCCACAGATTATTAATTTTTAATGTTAAATAAAAATAAATGAGAATAAGAGGTAGGAGGGATCTTTCTCTATTGACCACAAATTTTACTGGCGATCTTATTGGCTGGTTCGGCCACCTCACCATAGAGCATTGAAAGTCAACAGCCGTTGGAGCAGAAACCTATTCCCATCGTTGACTTAATTGATAAACAAGCATGCCAGCTGTCTATTGCCACGTGTGTCTTCCTTAAAGAGAGATGATTTAGGAAAATGATTCTCGGTGTGGGGCCCCATATTTAATGGCCGGCGACTGAGGAGGTGATTGTCATTTCCTTTGTCAGGATGACGTGGACATGATGAACGCCGCTTACAATTTGATGACTCTACTAACCCACGGTTCAAGCCATGACTGAACCAGGCGGTCTAGCATTGTGGGGGTGAACCGGTTCTCTGGCTTAGAGCCTCGGCTTATCAGCTGGTGTTAGGTCTTGTAAAAGACCCAATTATCTTATTTAAATTTATGTAATTATTTAAATTTGAGTAACAATTTATAAGTATTTAACTATGTTTTGTACGGTCTATCGTAAATTACGTAGCAAAATAAGATCACCCAATAATTAATGAAAATATTCAAAAATTATGATTATGCCATAATCATTTTTATTTACGCATTAGTTACTTATTTTGCAGGGGTTGTGATAGATATAAATAGAATTTGAAGCATTAACAGAAAATATCTTTTTAGTCTTGAGGACCTAGTTGATATTTAACCTAAATCATACCAAGTTAACAAGGACAAAAGTGATAACATAGGTGCCGCAGAAAAGATGAAGAACATCAGAAGTGTCTCGAAAGTTACCCCTTATGCAGCTGCTAGAGCACGGTGCTTGTTTCCGCTAAATGCTCGGCACAGTTCCTGGTACTCGTTCCTATAGTACTCAAGCGAGAAGCAGAGCTGCCTTATAGCCTCCCGTTTTTCTTCGGCCCTGTCCAAGATCACGGCATTATGTTCGCTCTCTTTCTCCTCGAGCTCATCCACTCTCGACCTTAATTCATCGACGAGTCTTTGCAGACTTTCAGATCCCGAAAGCAGCCCGAAATTTTCCATTCGCAGTTGATGTAGCAGTTTGTCCATTTCAATCATTTGATTATCTTTCGAGGACATTTCTGCTACCAGAGTTTCGAGTTTTGAATAAACCGAATTCTTTTCGACGATCAAGTTGTCATTGCTCAGTTTAATTCTGTCGAGATCCTTGTGCAAAGTTTCGGTTTTTTCTGTTCTTTCGTGGAGCTCTTTTGTGATTTGATCTATCACACATTGCATTGCGGATTCTTGAGCAAAATGAAAGTTCTTCATTTCCATTTTTTCATCTTCAAACCGTCTCATAATACCAGATAGAATCTTCTTGTTTTCGGACGAGTTTTGATCCACCGTTTTGCGCATCAATTCCTTAAACTCCCTGATCTCACGATCGTGTTCCGAGGCCAGATTCTCAAGATCATCCTTGAGCTTTACGATCTCCTCTCCCGAACCCTTCAGCCTTTCTTGAGTCTCTTTCAATTCTTTCTCCAATCTCTCAATCTTGAAATCAGAGTCCACATTCTTAGTTTCCAATTCATTAATGTGATTCTGCAGTTCCAACACTTTGTTTTTCTCCACTTCAAGTTCAGCCTCCTTCTCTTGCATACATCTTTCAGCTGATTCAAGTTTGGCCTGCAAATCGTGGGTTTTGGTCTTTTCAATTGATAAATCTTTCTCAGCTCTAACTATGTGATCGAGCAACGAATTATAATTCCTCCCATCTTCTATCTGATTGTTCATTTGAACTGTCTCCTTGTCATTACAAACTTCCGAGGCGATTTCAACCACTTCGGGCTTGAATTCCCTGCCACTATTGTTAATACGAGGCTTATAGCTGTTGATAGACTTGACGGATTCCGACTCTGAGTCAGAAAATGAAGAAAATTCAGCACCTTCATCCAAAGATAGAAGCGAAGTACCGCCGGAGCTCAAACTCGCAACAAATCCTTCATTATTAACACCTGGGGAGTTCTGACTCTTATCAGAACTCGACAACGGAGAGCTGGTGTGAGAGTTGTATTCGAAGTTATCAGATTCCAGCATTTGACCGTCTACAGATAAAGCACCCCCGAGTTTTCCGGTCAGTTCTTGGTAATGTTCAGATAATGATTGATACATTCCGTGTAGTTCTTGATAATTAGGAATTTCCTTGTGCTCATGGAAATCACTGTCTTCCTCAATCAGCTTGGGAATTCGCATCATACTCTGATCCATTTCTGTAAGAAGATAAAATTTTTCATCATTATTGAAGAAGCAAAGTTATGGATTGGGGTCGTTTAGTTCAAGTAATTCTCAAGCTAGTTTAGACTACACTGGTAGATTTTCGATAATTAGTTCGGACATGAAACAAAGAACAGATACTCTTTGAAATAAACTTCACGAGATATTCGATTAAATCTCTAGGCACTTTACTGTAAACAAACAGATTTCCTCATCGTGATCAGCTAAAACTTGGTAACAAAGGTAAATTCATTGTTAGATGGAGTTCAGCCAAGTAAATCTACTCCGGTCAAATGATTAGATCTGCGGCGGAAATACGGCTGAACCGACAAGTTTTAACGGCAGTCCAAAATCAAGCTTGAACTGACCCAGATCGTGGTGACAACATCTACCGGTTCTTAGACTAAATTTCCAGATGAAAATCTATCATTTACACCCATTTGAGATATCGCTCATCAATCATCGTTGAAATAAGAGAAGAGATTGCAAGAAGAAGAGAGAAAACACAGATCTAAGATGTTTAAAAAAATTAACGGTAGAAGAAAAGCTGAACTTACAGGCAGAACTCAGAAGTAGATCCGACGACAAAGGAGAAACGTCTTCGAAAATCAACACAGAGAGGAAGAGAGAGTGAGTGAGAAAGAGAGAGATGAAGTTGGAAGTGGAGCCAAGTAGAGAGAGAAACAAAGCAAACCAGATTCGTTTATTAAGACGGGCATTGAAAAGAAAAAGTTCTCTCCTTTTCGATCTTTTGAATCTTGTCGGCTTCGACTCTCTCTCCTCTCTCCCGCCTCTGCTCTTTCAAAATCTTCTTTTCACGATTTTTACAGTGAATTTTCCAGTTTTACGAAGACTTTCGAGGCTCAAAAGCTATCTAAACAGTAAACAGTGATTCAAAACCCTGCGCTAGAAAAATCGAAACTTTCTGATTTTAAAATCGAACCGGTCAAAAAACAGCTACCCATTTGCTCTTTGAATCACTGTTTTTTCTAGCGCAGGGTTTAAAATCAGAAAGCTCGAAACTTTCTGATTTTTTGAGTCTAACCCTTTGTTACGGAGGAGCAAAGAGCAAATGGGTAGCTGTTTTTTGACCGGTTCCTTTCGTAATTATCTAAACAGAGGTAACATGGCTGATACCCTTCCATGCGACCATGCCGGAGATGGGTGGCTTTTGGCTATAAGGTAAAAAGATAGTCTAATAGTGGATTTATCTTTGAGTAAAAACAAATTTTGGAGTTGAGTTTTTAGAAAATATGCTAAATCAGGCCTGAGTTTTCGGAAAACAAAATTTGGGCTCGTCGGATACATGTCTCATTCGTCTGATCATTACCTCATTCGTCTGATATGTGCCTCACTCGGATGCATCATTCGTCTGAGCGAGACAAATTATACGTCCGATAGTCCGAAAAAACTATAAATTCACCTTTCTTTCTCATGAAAAATCACACATTCGAAAAACAGTTCTATATCTGCTATAATGGTTGGTAGCTCAAGCAACTCGTGGTTAGAAGTGACGAATAACGAGAAGATAAAGCAGAAGAAAGTGAAGCAAATATAAATTGAGTTTACGAACCTAATACATATGTTTCTCATTTGCAACATTTTGACGGTGGATATGATGTAGATGCTTAATCTTCCTCAGATGAGGCAAATATGATGACTTTGACTACTCCACCTGAATCTGACGAAGAAGATACAGCCAAAATTTTGAGCTTGCCAGCGGCGGCCGAAAGCGAGTTTTATCTCAGTAAAAGGTACTCATCTGTTAAATATTTGAAAGATGAAATAACGAATAATGCATTATCAAATGGATATGAGATCACTTTCAAAAGAAGCGATCCAAAGAGACTAATAACAATATGTGTAGAGGGATGTCAATGGCGCATCCATGCTTCAAAGATGCATGAGAAAGAAACAATCCAAATTAAAACTTTCGTTGATAGTTATANTTCCTTTCGTAATTATCTAAACAGAGGTAACATGGCTGATACCCTTCCATGCGACCATGCCGGAGATGGGTGGCTTTTGGCTATAAGGTAAAAAGATAGTCTAATAGTGGATTTATCTTTGAGTAAAAACAAATTTTGGAGTTGAGTTTTTAGAAAATATGCTAAATCAAGCCTGAGTTTTCGAAAAATAAAATTTGGGCTCGTCGGACACATGCCTCATTCGTCTGATCATTACCACATTTGTCTGATCCGTGCCTCACTCAGATGCATCATTCGTCTGAGCGAGGCAAATTATGCGTCTGATAGTCCGAAAAAACTATAAATTCACCTTTCTTTCTCATGAAAAATCACACATTCGAAAAACAGTTCTATATCTGCTATAATGGCTAGTAGCTCGAGCAACTTGTGGTTAGAAGTGACGAATAACGAGTAGATGAAGCAGAAGAAAGTGAAACAAATATAGATTGAGTTTACGAACCTAATACATATGTTTCTCATTTGCAACATTTTGACGGTGGATATGATGTAGATGTTTAATCTTCCTCAGATGAGGCAAATATGATGACTTTGACTACTCCACCTGAATCTAACGAGGAAGATACAACCAAAATTTTGAGCTTGCCAGCGGCGGCCGAAAGCGAGTTTTATCTCAGTAAAAGGTACTCATCTGTTAAATATTTGAAAAATGAAATAACGAAGAATGCATTATCAAATGGATGTGAGATCACTTTCAAAAGAAGCGATCCAAAGAGACTAATAGCAATATGTGTAGAGGGATGTCCATGGCGCCTCCATGCTTCAAATATGCATGGGAAAGAAACAATCCAAATTAAAACTTTCGTTGATAGTTATACTTGCGCTCGAGTATTGGAAAATCGACTTGCATCGGCAAAATGGGTGGCGGCCACATATCTTGACAGATTCATGAGTCAGCCTATGTGGGAAATCTCATCTATAATGGAGACGGTACGTAAATATCACAATGTTATCATAACTTCAGGTATTGCAATTAACAGTCGCATAGAAGCGCGATATTTGAATGAAGGATTTGGCGAAGAACAATTTCAATTTCTTCGACAATATGGAGATGAGCTCCTGAGGTCCAACCCTGGTAGCAGAATCGGCATCCAAGCCAAATTATTGTACGGTACAGGTGAAGGAGCTGTCTGTCAGTTTGAACGAATATATGTATGTCTGTTTGCATGCATGAGGGCAATTGTCGAATTCGCCAAACCAGTCTTATGTTTGGATGGTTGTCACTTGAAAGGTGCGTGTCCCGACTATCTTCTAACGGCTATCGGTATTGACTCTGACAATGAACTCTATCCTATTGCATATGCAGTAGTGGAGTCGGAGTGCAGAGATTCATGGAGTTGTTTTCTCGAACAGCTAAGACAAGATGTTAACAGTTCAAACTAGTTTGGGTGGACTGTAATATCAGACAAACAGAAAGGACTTGTCAATGCAGTTCAAGAGAAGCTTGGTGATGCAGAACATAGATTTTGTCTCAAACATCTATATGCCAATTTCCAGAAAAGCTTCCGTGGAGAAGTATACAAACAGTTTTTATGGAACGCTTCACATGCCTCGACCGAACCCGAGTTTGAATGCCATATGACACGGTTGCACCGTCATAACCCGTTGGCTGCTGAATATTTAAGAGTCATTCCGAAAGAAACATGGGCAACACATGCATTCTCGTCAATATGGGAAATGAGACTTGCAACTGTTATAGATGAGAACTGACAGAGATTTTGTGTGTCCATGCTATCTCCGCTATGCAGTGGATACAAGCGCCAATCGATCAATACGTACACCAATATTATTATCGGGAGACATACCTAAAGATGTATTCATTCTACATTGCACTGATTGTTGAACGTGAGATGTGGCGTCAATGAGACCCAACGTAGCAGTACTTCCATAAGTCGAAGAACCGACACCGTGCAATGTGGTACGTGCGGTATGAGTGAGCATAATAAGAAATCATGTCCCGAAAGAGTCTCCACCTCAGACGCTCGGCGATCTGCCGCTGAGGAAGACATGTTCATGAGCTTCAACGTAGGCACACAAGAGTCACAAAATAATCCACGAGAATCAGTGTCGAAACCCGTCCAAAATTCAGAACCTCATAGTAGGTAGCCAGCCTGACCGAGATGGATAAGTTGATAGTATTATAAATGTATTATAATGTTGACGAAAAAACATGTTCATTAGAAATCAAAACATACAATAATAATATAATAAAAAAAGTACAATAACAATGAAAAGCAACAAAAAATCGCCACAATCTGGTGGGGGCTGTGGAGGATCCTGGTAACTGGGAGAAACTCGAAACACTTGGTTGTATCCAGCGTGCGCCGCATCTCGTCTACTGTGTGCTCAATCATGTCTATCCTCTGCATCTGCTCGACATGGTAACTGTCAATCTGCTGCATCTGCATGATATGAAACAACTACATCTGATCCATCATAAAAGTCAACGTTGGCTCATGGTACGAGGGCTGCGACATCTGACTAACGGAAGGGTCGGAAGGTCCTGACATCTGACTCATCGAAGGTGCAGAAGGTCATGACATCACACCAAAAGACGGCCCTGCCATGACAACATAGAGAGAAGTGGGCATCTGAGTAAAATCCAGCGGATCATCATGAGAGGGAAGATCAGCGTCTGAATCAAAGTGCATCCGGGCGGTTGTTGTGTCTCTCCTGTCGACCCACGTATCCCCCAACTCTATCAAACTCATCCTCCCAAGTTGACGACGATCGAAAGCATCTTGGGCCCGGGGCGCCCACATCACCTCACCACAAGAAATTGCTCCACATAGTATGGATATGAGTTTTGTAATCAAAACTCCATATGGAAGGTTTTTCTTAACCCCCTTATGAATCTCACCCATATGACGCAAAATTAAATATCTCGGGTTAAACCGGGTTCCAATATAAAGACAATACATAATATATAAGTTCATATGAGTTACCAGCTCGCGATGTCCGTCCTTAAGAAGAATCGTGTGAGATATCATGTTCTGAATCACCCGAGCTACCACGTTGAGCTAGTTCGCTTTTGGCTTCATCAAAGAATCCGTTCGACTACCCGATGCCCGAATTTGTCTAAAAATGATAATTTGGCCGCCTGTACAATACAAGGTGGGCCTGAGTGAAGTTGTAATACATCTCGCATTGCCTATTCTCAAACTCATCTGAATAATCGATAATTCGGTTGATGTGCTCCGGTGTAATCACCACATCTTGCCCAAACATAAATGTCCTTCAAATATCGCTGCCCGCATATACCACGAGGTTCGCGTAAAACAACCACATTAATCGCACCGCTGATGGGCCTGATAACTCAAAATACCGACCAACCTGATGTCAGCAGCCATCTTCCGAATCCTCAAGCCTTCAAATGCTGCGAATACGACTGATCTGGGAGGTATGACCGACATACCGAAAAGACTTTGTTAAACATCTTCTCGTTTGCAATGAAACAAAATTTGCCACGACGTGCTTCTACCGATAACAACGAATCAGGAACCCGAGGACGGTCTCCAACGTCTGAGAGTTGTGACGATCTCTCATCATCGTCGCGATGCTATCCAACAATTCTAATGCGTTTTCCACGATCAAAATTCATTTTTGCAAAAAAATAAAAATTTTGACAGAATTTCAATACGATTTCAGAAAGGTAAAAAATAAGAAAAATAGTGCGAATTTATAGTTTTTGGGCCTATCGGACACATAACATGCCTCACTCGGACACATTACTCGGACGAAAGAATGCGTCCGAGTGAGGCATGTTCGGACGAATGATGCAAGAATTTATGCGTCCGACGAGTCTAAATTTTGTTTTCTGAAAACTCATGTCCAATTTAACTTATTTTTCGAAAATTGAAGCCCAAAATTTATTTTTACCGTTTATCTTAAAAACCTTTAGTGAATGGAACTGACCTCTTACCGTTGGCTTCCCTTTTAGATACCTGCAATGTCCACTACTATGATTGGGCATGTGAAAAACTAGTACTTTTGTTGATTTGAGGGGGATTAAACTTGATTAATTATCCATGCACACTCTATAATTAATTGTGTTTTTTAATTAATAATTTAAACTTTTAATTGTATCAAATAATTTTTTAAAGTATTTTTTTTCAACGACTACTTTAAATTTATAATGTGTCTGGTAACAACTCCAAGTTTAGACAAATATCTACCGACACATTATTTAGAAACTTAAGTTATTTAAGTTTTTTTATAAATTAATTCTAATTTTTTTGAATTATTATGTGTTGTTGATAATGATAATCGGAAAAGAAAAAATATAATAAAAAAATCAAAATAAAATTATATAAAGATGCATAATAGTAAAGATTTAATGTTATAGTGTATGTCGATAAAAGTTCGAAAGTTAAAAGTATGAATCAAAATATACTTATACTTTGAAGTATTGATTGATAGAATAAAACGTTTAAGATATTATTTAAAAAATATTAATATTTTAAAACGTCGATGGATATAATTAAAAGTTAAAAATCATATGACATTGAGTTTTATGAAATTTATTCTAAAAACAAAAGAGAAAAATAAAGATCCAATGTATTGCATCGTTATGATCAAATAATTGGAGATCGGAGATAACGTCTAAGAGTGCGGAGTCTGCAACAACAATGGAGTTTCTGAAATCCAATAGGATAAAGATGAAGAAGAGTTGACTAAGTACCTGCGGGGGCCGGCATTTCGCATCGTCTAGCAAAGCTGATATCACTGAAAAGGACTCATTTTCCAACAATGGGGAAAAAGATGCCAGCTGCTCCCATCACTTCAATCTCACCAACTTTTGACGCCCAGCAATCTGCAGATAAACAGGCTAATCACGTTACTAGCCTGATTAATTACACGACAAATCTTTGTTTTATACGTGGAATATATTGCTTGAAGAAACATTCATGCAAAGGAGGTGGACCAAGTCCGATTGTCATGCTGAACTGTGAAACATATATAGTTGAAGGTTAGCAGAAGCTTGAAGAAGATAACAATGGCGAAAGAAGCAGAGAAGCCACATTTCGTGCTAGTACATGGAATTGGAGGAGGAGGGTGGTGCTGGTATAAACTCAGATGCTTAATGGAGAACTCGGGATATAAAATTACCTGCGTTGACCTCAAAAGCGCAGGAATTGATCAATCTGATGCGAATTCAATTGTTTTGTTCGAAGATTACAACAAGCCTCTCCTTGATTTCATGCTTGCTCTGTCGCACGATGAACAGGTCTTCCAATCTTGCTAAATTCAAAGAATTCCACCGACGAGTGGTTAGAGTTTCCTTAGGATTTCCGAATTTTTATCGCAGGTGGTCTTGGTTGGGCACAGCGCCGGAGGATTGAGTGTGACTCAGGTGTCTCACCGATTTGCTGACAAAGTCCGGTTGGCGGTGTACGTCGGAGCGACTATGTTGAAATCTGGATTTATGACTGAAGAAGACGTAAAAAATGTAAGTCTGCTGTCTGATATTTAATGAACATCGGAGGTCCGCCGTGTGCGGCGTAAGGATTTGAATGATCTCTATTATGTACAGGGAGTACCTGATTTGTCTGAATTTGGCGATGTCTACGAATTCGGGTTCGGAATGGGACCAGAGAAACCTCCGACGTCAGCCATGGTGAAGAAAGAATTCCAGCGCAAGATCATATACCAGAAGAGCCCCCAAGAAGTAATTCCCCTCTCTTTTCCATACCTCCATTTTTCGAAATGTTTAACGTTGTTCTCGACAGGACTCTACTCTGGCAAGCATGTTGCTGAGACCGGGACCGATCCTGGCTTTACAGTCGGCGAGATTTCACGGCGAGCAAGACAGAGATAGCAAGGTTCCGCGCGTTTACATCAAGACACTGGAAGATCGAGTGGTGAAACCAGAACAGCAGGCGGCGATGATTAAGAAATGGCCGCCGTTGGCGGTGTATGATTTGGATTCCGACCATAGCCCTTTCTTCTCCGCCCCGTTTTCGCTCTTCAACATCCTCGTAAAAGCTGTATCTGATTTAGGATCCCGGTAGAAGCACATGCTCGTGAATTTGTAATTTCATAATTTGGTGTTTCTAGACCTTTTTCTGGATCGTCTTCTTCGTCGAGTTCGTCGGTCTGGCTGGTTTTGCTCAAATTTTGAACCGGCTTAGTACGGTTTTGATTTTTTAAAATAAGATTTGGAGTTTGTCCGGCCGTTCTCTCTTCGGTTGATAATTTAATTAAAATTAAAAAAATTAATTTTAAATTTTTTTTACTTTATTAAAATTTAAAAACATATATAATTTAAAATATTTTTATTGTATTGTGGTCGAATTTTTAGATTTTGGATGTTTTCTAGTTTTACCGGATTTGAGCCAAATTTAGGTTAGAATTTCGACAATCGGTTGGGCTAATTTCACAATTTTTACACACCAAAACCTTGACCAACTCTTGATCTGCAATTTTAAACCGCGATGAACCATCACTGTTTTTTCATAGAAAAACCGGACCAGCTCGGCCTGTTTTGATTTATCTTCATGGGTGAATTTGATTGTCTTGAGATCCAAAGTGGGCCAACAATTGTCCATTGGGCTTACTCATATTGCACTCCAACTTATTTCGACGTGCATTTCCACTAAAAATCAAATTGAATAATAAATTAAGATTTTGATCATTATAAACTCGGGGCTTGGCTATTTTTCTCAAGATAATCGTAGTCCACTCGCCTCAAAAGCCTTCATAAGGACTCCTGCAATCCCGCAAACGGGCAAGATTCAATTTTATGTACGATCTCTTTTTCGATCATCTTATTCAATAGTAACACAGTAGACTTGAAAATATTTGAAATTAAAGGCTAAAAAATCATTATTTTGAATATTTAACAGTAGTGTGTATTAATAATACTATAACATTTGAGATTTCAATTTAAAAAAAATGTTTATGGTTTGATATCAATTAATAATTAAAATTTTAATGTCATACAAAGAAATAATCATAATCGTGTGAATTAATTAAATTAAAATTAAAAAAAAAAAGAAGAACAATCCATGGGATATCCATCTATAATTAAACAAAAATAAACTATAAAGGATGAACATTCATTTACACACTAAATCACTAATAGCATCAGATATGTCAAATTTTAAAACTCGTCAATTTAAATATCAACTTTTACCATAATTTTACCTAACATCATATCGTCACTAGAGGTGAACGTAGTCTGAGCTAGTTTTGGAGTGAATCAGAACTAAATATGTGAAATACGATCAAGTTTTGGATTGTTTGATTTGGTTCTATATTTTTCTAAAAATAAAATTCATCTTTTATTATTTTGAGGTAGATTTTGAATAATTAGACTGGGATTGGAAACAATTTTAACTTTACATTAGATTTTATTTGTTCTTAGGTTGGAGTTTAATCAGATTTTGAGTCATTTTTTAACTCACAACCCAAGTTCTCGACTTCAGAATTTTTAAAAATTGGATTCAATAATCGGTTCAAAAATGACGGTACAAGTTTTGGTCTAGTTATGTACATCCTTAGTCTCCCCGATTGATTGTCACTTTAGTTGACACATTTGTTCAGTTAATATTGATAGATTTTATTTCAAAAATTAAATAAAATAATAAAATTTTATTTCAGACTCTTTTATTTATCAACATACTAAATTAACAAGAATTATTAATCAAAATATTAGACATATTAAAATTAAAAATATATAAATTATTTATTGAAATTATAATAAAGTTTGAACGAATTTTAAAATTATGAAATATTTGAAGTTTGAAATATTGGTCGCATAGTAGTTTAGGGTAGTGAATCATGGGCCCGAAATTACAGGCAGAGTTGCAGACAGAGGCGAGACAAAACGCCACCTCTACCCTTCAATGGCGTCAAAGAATCTCTACTTTTTCTTCCTTTCCAATCCAAAGCAGAATGCAAAAGGCGAAGCTTTTCTTCAAACCCAACTTTCCATGGCGGAGACAGATTCTCCCTGAACCACCGCACCGTTGAGTCGCTTCCTTCGCTTCCTCTCCGCCAAAGCTTCCATGGCGAAAGTCTGGATCGAAGTCTGCCTCGTCTCTGCAAGAGGGCTTCGCCATTCTTCATTGCTGATCAAGCCTCAGTGGTACGCCGTTGCTTGGATCGATCCTTGTAACAAATATTGCACAAAACTTGATGCTTCTGCAAATGGAAATCCGGTTTGGAGAACGAAGTTTGCTTCATCGGTTGAAAAATCGAACTCAAGCTTCGACGATCTCGCTTTGAACGTTGAAGTTTACAGTAGAGAGCCGGTGTTCTTAACAGAGACGTTGAGAGGTACTGCAACGATCGGACTTAAGGAGTTCATCGCTAAACATGATAAGAGTTCGGAGAATTCCGGCGCCGGCGCCGGGGAAGTAGGGAGCTACCAGTTACGAAAGAGGAATTCGAGCAAGCCTCGAGGATTTATCGATCTCTCAGTTCATATTTCAGGGGAAAGGGCTGAGCCTCATTCGTATTCGCTGGCTGATCGGAGCGACACCGTCGCCTTGTCCTCCGACGATGGGTCTATTCCCATCCAAGCCCTTCGACCACCGCCGTTTCAAGAAGCACAATTGCCGGCAAACGTTTTCAAGCCTAGCTACCGACCTCCGGCGACTCATTCATCCATGCTTTCACCGCCGCCAACCATCTTTCCAAGAAGAGACAACTTGCAGAGCACTTCTTCAATCAATAAGCAGCCATCTAGACCTGATCTTGGGTTGGGAGTCGGCGCCGGAGCTCTGGCAGCTGGTGCCTTTATCTTCGGCGACGACTTAATGGCCGGATTTGCAGCTCCCGTGGGAAACGCTAGCATCTCCAGATCAACTGAATACTGATCCATCCTTCGGAACACCACTTTCTACAGATTACCCTGTTAGATCGCTACTTTCGACCCAAAAAAATCTATGTAAAACGATTTCAATGAACACCCTTTGAAGTTTGAACTCATCAATGCCAAATAATTGTCAAATTCAACTGTTTCTCAAAGTATAACATGCAGACATCATAAAAACAAAAAACACAATTCAATCCCGAAGCACATTTTGTTACATGAATCCGAGCATTACTATTTATCCTCTCCAGTTGTCCTTCAGCCGCCTTATTTCCTGAAGAGTTGCAACAGGAGACTTGCCTCCAACTTTCCCCTGTAAAGAACAAAACTTTCAATATCAGAAAGTTATTTGATGAAATCTCTCTCTCTCTCTTAAATTGCACGGTCCAAAGATGCACACACCTGAAGCTCGGGTAGATCGACCCGCATGAACGGGTTCGTCTCCAACTCCTCTCCGATAGTGGATGGTACAGTCGGAAGGCCAGCTTGCCTTTGATTCCGAGCCCATTGTAACTTTTGCTGTATCTTTGCATTGTCTGGCTCAATGGTTAGCGCAAACTGCAAGTTCTTCTCTGTATACTACAGAAAGACGACAAGAAATAGTTTCAAAGATCGAAACACAAAACCGAGCTATAAATACTATAATTAATAGATAAGAACCCTAGAATTTCATAATTTGGGTTAGATTGCAGTATGAACAAACACATAGGATATCTAAATCCCATTTGTAGATATATTGGCTATTGCTCAATGATCTGTCAGCAACAGAAGCATAATTTACACCCAAACCAGAGAACTCTTAACTGCATAATCATTAACGGCAGGTAAGAGTTCAAACCTCGAGTAATCCCGAGTTTTATCTCCGAAGTAGGGACTCTAAAGATCCACACAGAAGATCAAGTATATATTTACCTCATGCCCACAATAAACTCGGGTAGGTATCGGCAAAGAACCCAAAGTTTGACATAGTGATTGATACATCTGATCTGCTGTTCCTTCGAAAAACTTTCCACAACCAGCAATGAACTGTAAAACAAACAAAAGAAAACACCGTTTTAGTTACGCTGCTAGAACTCGAGGAAGCCAACAATAGGTCATTTCATGGTTAGTGATGCGTACGAGACGGAATTTGGTTCCTCACCGTCCAAATTTCACCACCAATTTGATTTCTCACCAGTGAAAACTAGTACATGGTATTTTTTTTACTAGCATGATTCTTCGTAATTTCAAAATGGTCGTCATTTAATTAGACAGTCGTAATAAAATTCCTTAAGTGTTATCAATCGAACAACGAACATAAAAAAGAAAATACAAAATATAGCTTACTCTTTTAGAAAAAAAGCCATAGAAATAAAAAATCATAACAATGAGTTTTGCTACTCAAGTTTAGATTCAGTTCGAATCACTGAACTCTAACCACAGCAACAAAAAAAAGCAAACAAAATTAAAGTAAAAACAGTTTGAAATTGAGTCATAGTTCAGTGGATGATTGATTGGACCACGTACCAGAGTGTCACCGGTGAAGACTGCCGGAATTTCACCCTTTTCTTCGGTGACATAATAACTGATATGCCCTCTGGTGTGACTAATGGCAGAGAATTCAGAAGAAGATTAAAGAGTTGAAATCAAAGCTGAACAAATAGAGAATATCAATCCAGTCCAAAAGGAAGAAAAATCTTTCTCACCAAGGCGTGTGAAGACACAGGATATTGATAGCAGAACCAAGTGAGATTTTATCACCATTTTCGACTTTATCAGTACAGCCCTTGACGTTATCAATGGAACCCCCGTACACTTTTATCTCAGGAACCAGTTGCTTTATCTTATCGTTTCCTCCAGCGTGATCCCTAATTGGAAGTTTGTTTTGCGATTCAATTTTTCTCATTATGGTTCACAGAGAAATCGAAGAAGAGTATAAATTCAGGATATGAAATATGAAAAACCCTAAAATGGAAGAACGGAGATGAAGAAGTTACCAATGGTGGTGAGTGGTGAGGACGAACTTGAGTTTAACCCCATGTTGATTAGCAGCTTCAAGAAGCTTTTCCGGCTCGACAGGATCGACGACAGCTGCTTCTTTAGAACTCTCGTCGATGATTCTGCACCCACAGGATAAAACATCAAGATAAACAAAATCAGAAGACAACAAACGGAGAATCGAAAGGATTGCCAGACAAAACAAGAGAAAAAACAAAGAAAATCAGCCTACAGGTAAGAGTAGTTATCTTCCAAGCAAGGAACTTGGTGAATTCTCATGATCGATTTGCAAGAACAATCTTCTTAGCCCTCACCCTTTTAGATAACGACCGTGGATTCGCGAGTTCAACCTCAAAAGAACGAAGTGGATGCTCAATTTTTCGCCACGAGCACGTTCTAGGTCCGTCTCAGACGGTTCACTACGTCGGAGACGTTTAGGCTAGCTAGTAGGCCTTAAGCCTTAATTCAGATAGTCCAAAGATGGACCAACAAGTCGATCTTAATTGGTTCAACCCAACTACGCTTGAGCTCAGAACCAGCAGCCAAAGCTCGAACACAAAAATGGCGATTTTAGGTTAAGGCCAGAGCAATGGACCGACTCACACGACCCAACTCCATAGATTGTCGGACGAGTTCGACGTAATGCTCTCATCCATTTTGTGTTGTTCTTTTGTGGGTGACGACGTATCAAATCGTGGTTCTATGCTAAAATGCCGTCATGGTTTGTAAATCCAAAACCTCTTCATCTATGGAACACCAATCCCGTCGATCGATTCTTTCGCTTAGGGGATTATCGCAATCTGATCAAGTGTAGGCACTAGAAATACAAAGTCAAATCGAACTGAAACGAATATAATCTAGTTATATATGAAGTGGGGATAAAAGTTGGGTGTTTGGAAAGTTATAGCCTGAAAAGCTAAAAATTCCATTTTTTTACTCTCCTGAAACACCCAGAACCTAGTTTGTCGTTTTTTTTATCAGCGGGATGCGAGTTTCAATCCCATGAAGCTATGTCCGATTCTCGCATCGGGGTTCCGAATTGAGCCTAAAAAATGTCCTCCGACGAGATGAATGCCCTCAACTCCCAGCTAATATTCCCAGACGAAGCTTTACGCTTTAATTGCGCCACCCCTCAGCGCCGAGTCGGAGAACCCGGTCCCAAAACTCGCGAGCTCAGTGGTTTCCTCGATGATAAGCTCTTCTCAGTTGATCGTGCTCGATTCTTCACTTCCCAGGGACAGGATTTCCGGCGGACGATATACGGTGAGCCCCCGGAGAGAACTGAGAGTCGAAATTGGAACGGAAATGGCAGTACTGCGACGGCCAGTGGTAAATCCTCCGATGAGGACGATGATGAAGATGAGGACGACGATGACGACGTCGACGATGACGGTGAAGGTGACGTGGACGGACTTGTTGATGACACTATTGGCCGTAAAAGCAATTGTAGTGTTAACGTAGACGCCGACAATCAAAGTGGCGGCGGTGGACTCACCGGCGGCAAAGAAATCGTGAACGGAAAACCAAAGCAACACTCTCCTTTTGGTAAAGAGATCACTATTCTGAATCTTTAGCTTAAGATTTCAGTAACTTGAAAACTTTTTTCATGAATTTATTAGTAGAAATGCGATTGACCCAAGATGGATTGGGAAAGGATGGTGGGGTTTGCCAATCGGGAAATCACGGCCGAGCTTGTCCGACCGAGAATAATCAGCTTGGAAGGCTTGGGAACTACTCCAATGCAGTGACTATTGCAGAGTCTGATGACATGTATTATTCACAGTTTCTGCAGGGAGGTGTATCATCTTCTTCTGCGATGAAGAATTTGGGGGTCGAAAATGCTTCTGGTTTTAGTAGAAGAAAGGATGTCTCCTTTAATGGCGATGCTGGGGAGTCTTTAAGAGCGATTCTTTCGGATCCTGTAACGTAAGTTGTTCTTTGCTTATGTTTGTTTATGTACATCAAATTTTGAACTTTTAAGCAGCATTTTATGCAGCTCATATCGGTTTGAGTTTTTATTTCTATGCTGATCGGCAACAAATGATGATATAGTAGCCTAGCCTAGTCCCAATCTACCAAATTTGCTACTTTTTTGCACATACGGTTCTACGTGTTATTCGTTCTTGTTAATCATGACATTGAATCACTGATTGTCATATGGTGACTCGAATTTGTTTTCTTTTAACGTTACTTTTGAAATTCAGGGATGCTCTTATGGACGATGCAATGATATTACCTTGCGGGCATTCATTTGGAAGTGGCGGTATACAACACGTGACGAGAATTGTGAGTTTTTCTTTCAAAGAATAATTTCTTTCTCTGGTGGGGACAATGGTTGATTTTTGCATTTGGGGATCTTAAAAGATCACTAGAGTTAAATCTTGTTCCTACACAAATCAAAACATCCAATTTCAGTATTTTACTATGCATTCCTTTGACGACATGGCACTTAAACAGCTGCCCTCGAATCTTTAGCTATCTGATAGGTACCGGTAAAATCCAACAAAGAACCCGACCAAGAACAGAAGAATAATAAGAATAACAAAAAAGAATGAAGTTCGATTAAACGATATACAAGCACTGAGAGGAGCTTGCTTCTTCCAAACAAGTTGATGGCGGTTCATCACTCCCGAGCTCCTCAATGGTGGCCCGGCACCCCCAAAAGTATACCCTAAGTTTTCCTCATCCTACTCATAACTATCAACTACTATTTATAGATAATATGACCTAATACCTTAATACCATATGGATTGGGCCTTATCGCTATCCTAGAGATGGAACAACAAAAGGGTGTGGTGTCTTTTCATTAAAAAAAATTGATAATACCTTTGAAGTAGTTTCTATATCTTAAAACTTCTATAGGTCATATCGAGCTTGCCTGTTCTTTGTCTTAGGACAATAATTCTTTTTTTAGGCAAACTATCAGTTTGGTTTTGCGCATCTTTTTTATTCCCCTTGCAGTGGTTTCTAAATTTTCGTATGATCTTGTTCGTTGCTATGCATGTTTTCTTTCGAGGAAGAAAAATAAGGAGCGACGAAAACTTCTAGAACATTTGAACTGGGTTAGCACATGCTTAAGGTTGTATCTTAGGCCGGCTAGTTTCTTTCTCAACACAAGATGAATTTTTAGAGTAATCTTTGGTTTATGTGCTAATTACAATCTTAGCTCCTACAGTGAATTTCATTAATCGATATAATTAATGCCTTCACTGGAACTATTTGTAATTTATCTTAATTATTGCATTAATCAGTTAGAATGAATGAATATCCTCGAACTCGAAGTCATTAAATCAGTTTGATTACCTTGTTTTTACAAGTATACTGACAAGTGGTTTTTTCTTCTCTTTGCGGCTTGTCAGAAAGCTTGTTACACGTGTTCTGCATCCGTGTCAGAAGATACAATTGCTCCAAATCTCTGTAAGTTTCAAGTTTTTATTCTGCGTAAAAAAGAGGTGATAAATATATGTCTTCTTTTCTAGGCCTTAAATTCATTAAGAGGAGGAAAATTTGTAGAATTCAAAGGAACATCGAGATGGTGGATACATATCATCTGTAAAAGATGATAGAATTTTCGAGAATTCCAAAATGGTTCTCTAGTTCCCCAGCCTCCATAAAGATTCTACTAATTAAGTAAAACCGTGATAAAAAAATAATCATAGAATAGGTGAATCGGAATGGTGGATACATATGAGTTTGCTAAAGTGTTCGTAATCTTGGTAAAAACGTTCGAATATGGAATTGACTGTCATTTACGATACATACTTGGTCGTAATTACTTGTATATATGCGAAGCTCTTCGAGCTGCTGTCCAGGCCTTCCGGCATGAAGAAGAATTACAGCTCTATCGTTCGAACAAAAGGAGAAGGGAGAGATCTGACCAGGTTCCTTATTTAACACGAACAGAATTACGGTCGAATTTCTTGTCCCAGTGATATTCTGTTCTAATCAAAACTTGTCATTTTTTGAAGGATAAAAAGGGTTATGGTGATATAACTCTCATGGATCAACCAAGGGGAAGAGGTGTGCAGTTCCCGTTTTCAGTGACCGACCGAGTTATTATAAGGGTTAGCAAAACTCAAGTTTTAATTCCAATTTCTCTTTCGATAGATTTGTTCGAGAACATCGTTGAAAAAGATTGTAAAAAATGACGAATCTAAGATTTGAGTGTAAATGGATTTAGGGAAACAAGCGAACACCGCAGCGTTTTGTTGGCCGAGAGGCTATCGTGACAACGCAATGCTTGAACGGATGGTTAGAAACCTTAAAACTTGTTCCGTTGAAACAAACCCTGCATAGATTTTTACTAACTTTCGAGAGAAAATTGTTTTTCGCAGGTACGTTGTGAAGACACTGGATAATGCAGAGAGTGTGAAACTGCAATATCGCTCGTTGGCCAGGGTCGGAGACGATATATCGTCGAGGACGCATTCGAGAAAAATCTCGGCAAACTGGCTTTAGCAAGGGCATTACGTAGCTTAGTTTGATCGTGTAATATTGATTTTTAAGTAGTGTAGGGGTTTGTATTTTGATCAGAAAATATAGTAGATTTGAGCTTTGGAGTAGGAATCCTCTATCATTTTCCTAATTTGCAATAAACCCTAATTTGCTTGATCCATTCCGGAAAGGAAAAAAAGGGAAATGCTTGATCTTCCTCTTCCTCTCTTGGCAATAAACCCTAATTTTGCATATTTACGAGGGTCAGCGGATCCAGCCAGCTTACGTGGATATTCTGATGTTACAGAAAAAAAAGTTTAATAAAAAAAGCTATAATGCGCAGCAATGGCGAAGCAGGGGATGATGATTTACAATCGAACGACCCAATTCTTGGATGTCGAAGAAGAAGAAGAAGATCCTCTTCGGCTTTCCTTCCTCCACCTTCGCCGCTGTCTATTATCAGCGTTATGAGCAGGTCTCGGATCGATGCGATTCTCCCCTATTTTGTTGACGTGCATTCTCACGAGATCTCTGCCTTGATCCACTCTTCCTCGTGCTTCTTTTTCGTGAGTCCGATGATTTTTTTTGTACCTGGTTACTTCTTCTTCTCATCGTATTGTGGATTCTGATTGCGTTTTTTTTTCACCCCTAGATTTTGAGCGCTTACTTTCTCGTGCTTCCGCTTCGCGACGAGGGTGCGATATCGCTTGGTTTATCGAATCTTCCAGGTCTTTTTTTGGGATCTCTACTCCTCACTCTGATTGCAGCGCCTGTTTCTTCTCTCGTTTTTTCTTTGCCTAGCCTTTCCAAAAGCAAGGTACTGCTTTCATACTTTCAAATTGTTGTCGAAAATGCTTATTTCCTCGAATTCTAAGACACCCAGTCAAAATCTATTCAATAAGAGGAGAAATTTACAATCAGGGAGCTTTAACATTTTTTTAGCCGCAACTCTTAGATCAACTTTGAATTTGTGTTGAATCACACCACATTAATCATGTTATGAGACGAATAATTCGGGATATTTCTGAAACTCTTTGATAATTTCGTCTTCTTTTGAATCGATGGATAATGAACTTCTTCCCAAAACAAAAAAGCATCTTTGGATGAATAATCCCACTTTCTGCTTTAATATCAGTTGTTTTCCTTACCATTTTGTAATAGATGCTTCGTCAAATACCAGGCTTTGGTTCTGATACACAGGTTTTTTAGTGTATCACTTACTGTATTCTTCATTCTATGGCTTTTCTCATCCCCTGGCTATTCGATGACAAAACTGAAGGTGAGATGAGACTCTTTGGTCATTTGCTAGTTATCTGATTCTGTTTTTGCCTTGCATTTAATTGGATAGTTCTAATCGTGTTTAGGACCTGGTTGCTATGTCATCAGCCTCCAATCAAGATCATAATTTTGATGCTGACCAAGCAAGTTCTGTGTTTTCCACAAGTTGGGATAGTCATGGGTGGTTTTATGTATCTGTCAGAGTAGGATTTTTCCTATGGGTATGAAAAAATCACGCTAATTTTCAGGTCTAGTTTTTCATATCGCCAATCAAAATAATTTTCGCTTTTTATTTAAAGGTTGCTCTACTTAATCTGATAACAATTTCATCGACATGGGCTAGAGTGATAGATATCATGGATAACGAAGTAAGTTTTCTACAACATAAAATATGTACTGAAATAGTTTTGGTCGCGATTACATCTGTTTCTCTTCAGTCAGGTTCAAGATTGTTTGGGTTTATTGGTGCTGGTGCTACACTTGGTCAGCTTTTTGGTTCATTGTTTGCAACAGGAATGGCTTGGTTGGGCCCATGTATGTATATTTTTTAATTGACCAGAAATTTCATGAAGCTTGTTCCATTTATAAAAATTAGATTTTTTTTCGTTGCAGTTATGCTTCTAGTTGCTGCTTTGCTTATGGAGTTTGCTGCAAGATCATCCAAAGGGATAACTCGAGATGAATCTCATGCCCCTGAAGAACTTTCTCCCATCAGGTTATACATTGGTCTATAAATTTATTTTTTTATTCTAATTTTGTAATGAAATCACCATTATTTGTAGTTTAGGAGACAATTAACCAGCTTAATTAGGCTTATATTTCTTTTCTTTTTTTATTAGAGAAGCTAATCCAGATGACCAGAATAAGGCTGAAGACCAGATTAAATTAGATTGCAAAAGTCTTTCTTTTGAGTCATCATCTACTACATTGAAGCCTCGTCTGTGGCCCATTTTAGATGGACTTTTGCTTATTCTTTCTTCAAGTTATTTATTATGTGTATCTTTGTTGCTGTGGTTGAGTGCAGTTGTCTCATCATTCTTCTACTTTCAGGCAAGATAATTTTCTGTCCAGAACATAAAACATGGGTTGGAAGGCTAGGGCAAGAACGTTCACATATAACTTGTATTTTGGCTGACTAAATTTTTCATTTTGGATGCAATTTCATAGCTAGGATCAATTGTCAAGTAAGATGACAGTTTAAAAGAAATGGTTCAATACTTAAAATGGTTGGCAATGATCCATTTACTACTCATCTTTTTCCCTCTCTTTTGATGTTAAACTTTAATATATATATATAGGCAATGCTAGATTTACCTTAAAATACATTCTTATTGTACATGCTAACGTATCGAGCTGTGATGGGTACAATAAATATTAGAAATAATTATTTTAATTGCAATACACTAAATGTACTTTAACTAGACGAATTACAATTTGACACGTCAGCACGTATAGTAAAAAAGTATGGTAAGAAAGTAAACTTAGCATTACTCATTTGATTATTGTCTATCATGGTCCACTTGATATTATTTTCTTCTACTCTCTCTTATTGTGCAACTTTTCTATCTTCTCCTTTTCTTTACAATAAGATGTGCATTACTCTAGGTGTTCCAGTTAGCCAAATCATGCATTTTCTTTTATAAATTTTGGTGCAGTCGTTGGAGGAAGTTGGTTTTTGCATGCATTTATGAATAGTTTCAAATAATTTATTTTTCAACCCTTTACTCATTATTTTGTGCGATTGCAGAAAGTTAATGTAATTGCCTCGACTGTGACAAGCTCACTAGGTAGAAGAAGATTATTTGCGGAAATAAATAGCTTTATTGCTGTTTTTATCTTGGCTGGACAACTTACATTGACGGTATGACACTTATGTACGAGTTTCTCTAGAACGATTATCAATTGTTCAAAAAAAAAAAAATCCTAAAATGTGCATGTCTCTGTTTATGCTTCTACTTTTTATATTATTCAAATACCTCCCATAAATAAAGATAATGTTGTCATGTTAGATCAGTTTTTTATTTGTGCAGGGTCGCATTCTTACTATTGCTGGCATCACAGTAGCTATTTGCTCTGCCCCATTTGTTGCCTTCTCAAGTTTGGTTGCTATTGCTCTTTGGCCGACTTGGGTGGCCATTGCTGTTTGCGAGACTCTGCGCAAGGTATGTTCCAAAGCATTTCTGCTCTCACCTTTGGACTGCTTGAATTTCGATTTTCTATGCAGTTTAACATTTTGATTGATTATTAATTTTCAATAAGATCTCTGAATGTTAGCTGGATTAAAAGCTTTGGCTTCATTTAATTATTATCCAGGTTGTTACTTATGTTATGACCAGGCCCGGAAGAGAGCTGTTATTCACGGTGGTCACTCGGGATGAGAAGTACAAAGCCAAGGTGGAAACTTCCTCCATCTCCTCGATTTCTTCAAAAAACTCAGTTTTTATAATGTCTTTTACCGTTGTTGCAGCTATTTATCGACGTTTTTGTTCAAAGACTAGGGGATGCTACAGCCGCAGGAATGTACAAGCTTCTTTTCAACCAATTCAATGGAAGAACATCAACCGTTTCTCTCTATGCACTGCCTGTATGCTCAAATATGCACTCGTTTTTTTCCTTATCTTCCTCGTTTAAAAATTATGCTAATTACCGCCTTATTTCGTCCAAAACCAGCTCTGTTTGTTGTGGATAGCGACAGCATTCCATTTGGGGCGTCGCCAGGTTCAACTTGCAAAGCACCGGCCACTCTCCACTTCGTAGAAAAACTCAGGTTTTTTCTTGAGCAGCATTACACTGTGAGTGCTTTTTTTTCTTAAAAAAACGATGATAAGATGGTTTGAGCCCGGCAAGGACAGACCAGCAACCTCGTAAAAATGAGAAGTCAACGTTCATGCAGTGAAAGTAGTATGGATTTAGTTGAAATGGATTTGTTGATGGCTATGATTTCAGCTCCATTTGTAGGATTCTCAGGTTCAACTTTTGCCTTAGAACTTGAAATCCAAATGCAATGTCTTGAATGTTTTTTGTCTTGTCTGGCCATGAGCATGAACATAGCATTATAAGACATTTGGTCGTTAGATGTTTGGCTATCTGGATGAGAATAAGTTGGTGGGAGAGGGTAGGAATGAGTAGAACCAAACTAATAGAGGTAGATGTGGTCTAGTTCTGTCCGATTTTAAAAAAAAATTGAACCAATACAATTTGATTTTCAAATTTTAGGATCACGACCAGGATTAAAGATGAGCAACTCAAACTGACTCCCGGGTCCCGACTTAACCCACAGTGTTTGAGTTGGGTTGAATTGATTAAAAAAATTATTTTTTTGTATTTTGGTCGGGTTCAATTATTGATAAACGGATTTCGGTCGTGTTTTGGTTTCGTCAAACCCAAAAAAACCGATTCAACTCGATAATTAATATTAAATTCAATTGTAAAAATAAAATATGTAATGAAAAATGGTTTTTATTTATTTTTTCAGAGTTTTTTGTTAAAGGTAGTAGAAAATTCTAGTTTTTATTTATTTTTTTAAAATTTCTATTTAAAATTAATAGAAGTTTGAATTAAAATGTATATTATTTTAATAATTTTAAAAACCCGCAAAGGATCCAAACTAACTCCAAATCTTTCCGGTTAGATTGGAAAATCAGTTTCTGGGTTTGAGTCAAATTTTGGTTGCAAACCTAAACCTAAAACTAAAAATCAACCTAAATCAATTCATGCTCATCATAATACTTAATTATCGTAAGGATGATACATAATATAACATGTTTTGAGTTATAAACCCAATAGCAGCTATGCATGAATTTTTATACAAAATGAACAATATTATGTTAAGAATACCAGTATGGAAGATGTTGTAAGAGGCAAATGATTCCGATTTGGTCCAAATTGGTGTCGGAATTTTAGAATTGGAATAAAATTGGTGAAATACAATGCATTTTGATTTGGTTATTGTCACATTGGAATAAAATTATTATAATTTCCTCAAACAACTTTAAAAACGGAATCGAAATCAAATACAACACACAAACTCATAAGAACTTAGGTTTTTTTTCAGAAGAACATTAGTTAACTCTCCCACAGTTCTTCCTGATCTCACCGCTTGATCCAGTAAGGGGGCTGATATCCCCCATCTTGATCATTGCAGAAGCAAACGCAGAGAAGAACGAGCTCTCGCTATTGCTGTACGTGGCCACCAAAGAATCACCTGCGCCGCCATTGAACAACTCCTGGTCGGAGTGAAGAAGGCCCTTCTTATCCAGAAGATTTTTGTAGAACTTGGTATCAAAAACAACCGGAGTTTGAAGATCAAGAGGAGCCAAATTGTCGTCGCCGGAGCCTGTCGTCGCCGGACAATTCGCCCGTCTGGTCGTGGCGAATGAAGGGTCGATGTTTATGTCGTTGTATATGCGGTTTCTGAAGGTTACGCACCTCGCCTGCCCGATAGTGTGAGCGCCTGTTCGCCGGAGAGATTTTAAGGGATTGATGAACCCTAGATTTTGATCGATAACTCGAATGTTTTTGAAGATTAAACGGAGAACTGACCAGACAAAGCGACCAAGTCTGTCGTGGAAAGGCCAAGGGCGCCAAACCGAGTGACGAACGCGCTTAGATTAGACGATGGAGCTGGTATGCCATTGTTGGCGTCGGAAAGGCTTGCTGTCAAAGCGTCTCTTCTTCCGAGTTTTACGTCCCAGCTAGGGCCTTTCAGCTGCAAAAAACCCTTCTTAATGTCACCTTTTTCGATTGGTCGGACTAAGTTTTTTCGTTAGTTGAAATTATCATTGACCCACAAATTTAAAATTTTTGAAATAATTGATAATTAGATAAAACTTACGATAGTGGTAGAATCACGAGCTGAAATAGCCAATATATCAGCGCATGAAACCACGCCGGGGCAGACCTTCTCCACCGCCGCCTTTATGGTGTCGATCACGTCAAACCCCCGGGCCGAGTTCCTGTTCGGAAGCGCCGTCTGCTCTCCGGTGAACGTCGAAGTGTCGTCGAGTAAAACTGACCCATCACAGCCCTAAAGCATAATGCAGATTGTAAGAAAACAACAGCACCAGATTGGATCGAAGAAATAGAATACAATGGTGGAAGAAAATGAAAATACATTGACGAAACAGTCATGGAAGAACAATCGGAGAAGAGAAGCCCCCATCCGAGCCTCGTTCGACACGGCAGTTTTCACGGCGGATTTCACGGTGGAGAGAAGTTGTGGGCAAGAATTGGCGTAAAAGTTGGTGGAAAGTTGAGCTCTGGCATGGCCAGGAAACCCTAGAAACAAAACAAAGATAACTACAGTAGCTAACTTGGAAGTTGAATGAGCAAAAGAAGCCGCCATTGTTGTCGCTGAGGAAGCTCTAAAAGCACGAAGAACTAAGCAAAATCAAGAGGCACTTATATAGAACAAAATCCAAACCTAATACGTAGATAACTAACTGCATGGCGATATTTCGACGTCGACCATTCAAAAACAATAATTTTAGAAGAAAAAACACGATTCGACCAAGTCCAAGATTAGGTTAAAAGACATTAAACCGCGTTTAAGAGTTGAAAGTTGAAAAAAAAAACAGTGAGGGCTGGTGATTAGCTTGTTGTGAAGAGAATCTTCAATCTTGCGAAACAATTGTCAACAAACGAGGAAAAGTCGCATCTGTGTCAGGAAAATCCTGAATCTTTTTACGAGGCTGAGTTTGGAAATCGAAACTGAGTCAGAGACCAACTTTGACTCGTTCATATTAAAGAGCATACCTTTAATTATTTACGAGTATTATTTCCTTAAAGTCTGTAATAATCTTTGAACAAATGATGAGTTATTAACTAATCATCGTCGACATCTTCATCGTCGACATCTTCATCGTCAATGTTTGGTGAGTTATCCGCAGCTGCGTGTTAGTTTTGGTTTCTGAGTTTTCCCGTAGAAAAAAAATGGAGTAAAATATTAATTAATATATGCATATTCTCGATTATTGAGATATAGAATTATTAATAATTTATTATAATATCAAAGTCTCCAAACAAAGTAAAAAAATTAATTATATTAAAAAAATATGTATAGAAACTTATTATTATGATTTTTGATATTTATCCTAAAAATATTAAATTAAAAAGATTAAATTATTCATTACTAACAAATAGCAGAAGAATATGCAGCAAAAACAGACTTTAATGCTGCATTATTGCTCTATTACGATTTACCATTCAGCATTGGAAGACTAATTCAAAGATGTTAATCTAGAAGGCAGCTGTAACGAATTCAGATCCATTTTTCTGGTGCGAAAGCATTGAAAGTTGCACAGCAAAGATCCAGCTTACGTACACTGTTGAAGAACAGTAAAAGAGGGTGCCTCCTTTGAAAAGCTGCACCAAAGTCCGACCATTTGGTGAAAGCTTTTACCGAGAAGCTTCATCGTTCAACCTTCGTAACACTGGGATGGGAGGCCTCATCCAGTCATCCTAGAAAAACAACACGACATTTAAGAGTAAATAGCAATTTATGTCGTGAATTGTAAAAGCATTTTCAACCGACATGATTATTTTAGACTTTAATATGATTACAGCAAATATTTTGTTATCACGTTTTTCTTTTAATTTAAGATATCAGTCAATTTTATTTACTATTTTTGTTAATATAATTAATTTTAATGATTTGTAGCGAAATAAAAAAGATGTAATAGTAAAATTACATTACTATTTAACTCATTCAATTTTATAAAAAATTAAAATTTTCACAAAGTTATAATTTTTTTATTCTTATTTATTAATTAAATGTATTAATTAAATAGATGAAAATTATTAAAATTATCAAAAAAACGGATGATAAGATGTCTTCTCTAACTATCTTAATAGATCAAGGTGTAAATTGATATTTATCCTTAAGTTAAAGAGGAAAATGAAAATTCAAGCTAGCGTTATATGTCCTACCTTCAAGGGGAGATGAGTCCATGGCTTTGAGTTCAATTTGAACGCGCCCATCTTTGTTCACTTGTGCTGTTGTTTCTCTTTTGTAGATATATATGCTCGAGGTCCAAAGAAATGCTCCTAAATTGAGTGCAGATATGACCAAAAGAAGCCCCGCACGAGCTTAGCTCAGTTGGTTCAAAGATGGTAGGTTTGGTACAAGCGTCACGGTTCGAGCCTGCTCCACCGCAGTTTGGGAGCTTAAATCCTCACAATAGTTTGAGGTCGTTTCTTGTGGTGTCAGGTCATGGTCTCCTGTCTCTGGGCCGCTGAGTCACCGTGATGTAACTCTCTCACAATCCTCTGTCGGGTCGGGGGGTGGGGGCCCTGGGGGCGAGAGATTTCGCCTTTTGGTACAAGATATGACCAAAAGAAAGCCATAGTAATAATCCAAGTGACAGTCGTTCAAGTCATTGTCGAGCCAGCTCTTTTGATTATTTCAGCTTGTAATTTTATCCACTATTGTCACTAAAAAGCTGTTCAAAAAGCTCCCGATTCCAATCCCGCTCGTGAAGAACATCGTTCCAAGACTCTCCATGTCTTCCGGGGATTGGTCGTAGAAGAACTCCAACAATCCAATCGCGATAAACACATCGGCTACTCCGAGGAGAACGTATTGGGGCAGCAGCCAAAATATACTCATCGGAACGATTTCTCGAGGTCCTATTATATGATTTGTTTTCGCCACGTGCAATCGACGAACTTCCACAGCATAAGCAATAGCGACAGCTATTACCTGAATTACAAATCCATTACCAAGCCTTTGAAGGAGTGATATTCCTCTTGGATTTCCCATTTTTTGTCGCATAAAGGGGACGAAATATCGATCGTACAAAAGCACGGTCAAGAGCATGGAGAGGGTCACAAAGATACCGAGAGAGGCAGCCGGGATTCGGAAGCTATGAGTCAGGATTCTGTTTAAGGTTGTTCCTTGTTTGACAAATAACGTGTTAATTTGAGCACAAATAGTACTAGGTATTAAGGTCACCAACCAAATCATGATCATCCCCAAAATGAGCTTTGTCCCTTCGACCTGCTTCACCGTGCAAGGCGGCTTTGAACCAGCTATGCCACCTACTTCTATGGCAGCCTTGTCCAAGAACCTGTAGATGAAGTTTGCAACATGTTATGTTCCGAATAAAAGCAATACGATATATGGTAATATAAAGCATTGTAAATGGACGATTAAAAAAAATTAAGCTCGTCTCGTAGGCCACGAAAATTTATTCTTGAACCGAAACAATCTGAGTTGTTGGACATATAACTGCAGAGAAATGTTATAAACTAAATTTTCACGAATAATACAATATTGTTTGTTTTGTCCGAGGTTTATCAGTTCTCCCCAAATAAACATACTATAGGTGGTGAGGTGGTCATATTCATGGATCACTCAACTCGATCACACCCATGCATTTTGAAATCGCTTTTAGAGTGCATTTTGAAATCGCTTTTAGGCTCTAAGATAAACTCCACATTTTACTCTGATTATGGTCACTTTGACCCAAAAACACAGCGGACTGTCAAAATCACACCTCTTGAGGGCTTTTGTCGTCCCTTTCGACCACCTTTTCGATCAAGTCTTATCTGTCATTCGAATAGTAAAAACTTAGTCTCTACCAAGTAGTACAATATTATTTCTTCAATGTCTAAATCCACATGGCTTTGTCTTTTGGTTTAGTCTGGAAAGAACCTTATTTTAGTTTGAAATGATGTCCTGCTTGTGAACGGCTCACGTCAACCGCGTTCAAGTAATGGTGAATCCGACACCATCGTACTTTGAAAAAACGTGTAAAATTTAACCGAAAGATGGCCGCTAGACCTCCTATTGGAACATTACTTTTCGACCTATTCTCTTTAACTTTTAGGAAAGACCTCCCCACCATCTATCCTCCAACACCAGTACTCATAAAGAAACTTGGGAATCTTTTTTTGGGGTCAAAATCACCATGTTTGATTCCCAAAAGTTAAAAGAGTATCACAATTTGCATCCACTACTCCTCACCTCAAAGTATTTAGTCAACTTGTTTAAAAAAACATTTAAAAGAAAAGCTCAAATTGATGTAAGAATTCAAAGTTAAGGTTACCTGAAAATACGTGTGTGCTGAACCTGGCGCTTGCCATTGCTAATATAATGCTGGAGGTCAAACTCATGCAAATCCGTAGATCGATTCGGAAGGCCTAGTTTTCTATTCTAAATGCTGTTACGAGTACACAAATCAAATCGTTTGTTGGACTTTCAGCTCTCGGAACTTGTTGTCTGTAAATCGGAGTTCCCATGTAGAAAATAACCAAACGAAACCAGTAGACCTACAGTAGGGATTCCATATCCTAAACCCCATCCCAAGTTCTCTTGAATGTAAACAAGTCCAGAAGTATCACATAATGCACCTAAGAAGGTACTGAACATCCACCAGTTGAAGAATGTAACCTTTAGCCTTTTCTCGTATGGATCGAAATCGTCAAACTGATCCGCACCGAATGTTGATATGTTCGGTTTTGTTCCACCAGCTCTGATCGGTATTATGTACAGAGAAACGTAGAAGAACGCAATCTGTAAACTGGTAGCTGTTAAGTCTTGAAAAAGACTTAATTATGTCTATCAAAGTTATGAAAATTGTTAGACTTTGAATAATTAATTGATGGATTTTATGCTGGAAGCTGTATTTGGTGTTGCAGCTCACGCTACAGCACAGAATCAGCGAGCATCAAAGAAATTATGTAAATTTTGGTAATTTCGAGATTATTTTGATCTGCCCGATTGGTTACCTATTTTGCAGGGATTATGCTGGACAAAGATGGAAAGCAATTAAGAGAAAAGAGATAAGATCGGAGATATTTAATTGGCGGATTGGAGAGAGAAGAAAATCTCCACAAATCAAGGGATCCCGAATTTATTTAAATCTCCACAAATCAAGGGATTCCGATTTCTGTTTTTGAAAGAGAAGATTGCTGCCACAATTTTAAAGAGAGGAGCACGAATTCAGAGACAAAAAAAGAGACGCAGAGAGGAAGATAGACGATAGAGAGAAGAAACGCAGCCACGCCGGACAAATCGAAACGGATAGCCGGAGCCGATTCAAGAACTTGCGGGACGCCACCGGGGTTTTGAAGAAAGCAACGGTGAATCTGTTTATTATCTTTTAAGCGTGCTGCAATTATGTTTACCGAACATCTTTTAGTTGTTTTTATTTTCAGCATGAACTAAATTTATCTTGGTTAGATTTTGGAAGTATCTTGTTTTATGAACTCTCGGTTTGTATTTATTTCGTAATTTGAATAATTCAACTAGGTTTTCATTCCTATCGTGTATAAGCTGGACGCCACAGTTATAACGTACTTAATGATTTCTAACACGCCATTAGAAAATCATCTAGAAAGTAGTTGAATTTCTTGAGTTGTTAAATTAGTGTTTTTGCAATTTAACTAAACGTCTTTAATTTATTAAAACGTTAGCTCAAGGGGAAACTAATAAGATTGGTTCTGAAGGTCTTCAAATCTCAATGTCCTTGCCATAAGATTGGAAGGAATTGAGAAAAGAAGCCAATCGGTAGGCGACGCCAGCCACCGATTTCATAGATATCTTTTCCGTCAAACGTGTTGTAGTCTGTGTTGTAGCACAGACATACAGCCGAGAGTGAATAAACAGGAGAAATCGAAATCTAATCTTTTTTATCGCTGAATCTCTTTCGTTTATCAGATCTGCCTGTTTCTTTTAATTTGTTTATATTTTTCTTTTATTTTACTTTTAACAAAAAATCATCAAAACCATTTTTATCAATTTATATAACTATTTTACATTGCATATTCGGAAAATATTAGATTTCATTATCCTCGTGGGATCGATAATCTTTTATATTACTTGACTGTGCACTTGCGGTTTTTAACGACACATTCGCATCCAACAGTAGCTTTGCTGCAAATTCCATTTGTACATCCAGGCTTCAAGCTTTTAAGAGAAACTGCCATAGTTAGTAGAACCATGCCCTGTAGAGGATTAAGACAGTTCTACTTGAGTTTGTTGTCGATAAACATATGAGACAGATATTTGGAGTAATATGGCATTTTGGAAGAGTCCAGCAAGAACACAGATAAAACTACTATATCAGACACTTTTTAAAAATCAAAACAAACTTTAAAAATCAAAGTAACAGACAAAGAATATGGTCCATAGACAGAGATTCCCGGACAGACCCTATAGCCCCATGAAGCTCAGTAACATTCAGCAATAAAACATAGATTATCTGATGAAAATGAAAGTTAGATGTGAATAGATAAGGATAATGTATACCATGACGTATATGACTGATGACACAGTGAAAGTCGAAAACCGACCCATGAATGAGTCTGCTATATATGCACCCAGGATCGGTGTAATCCATTGTTGCTTGAAAACGTAATCGCAAAAACGCAAGTGCCTGTGTCGCAACGTAGTAATAAAAATATCGATCCCACGAGGACAAGTCAACTTTTAATTCAGAAAAACAATTGCAAAGTAAAATAAATAAACTAAAAATCTTAACTTTAAATATTTACAAAAAGAATTAAAGAATAAAGAATAAGTTTTTCATTATAATTGAGTTTTTCATATAATCTATCATGCATAAAGTAAAGTGCATAAAAGTAAAGTGGTGGTCGAATCGAGAATTAGAATTAACCTCGGAAATAATTAACTATGATTGACTTAAGCAAATCAACATAAAAAAAATTCAAACTTTAATTAAAACTAAACAACTCAATAACTTATGCTGTCAAGACTTATAAAATCAATGAAAGTTAAAACGAAAGACAAATGAGAGAATTTTGGTCCTCGCCGTCGGAAACCGTTGTTCACACAGCCCCGTTCCCTCGCCGTCGTGATCGCCGTCACCGACCTCTTCCTCGGATTTACGCCCGGGCTTGATCGCAAGCTTGTTCTCTAATTCTAGCACACATCTCTTCGTTGTACTATGGAAGATAGTTATAGAAGCCTCAGCCACGAGATAAATGGAAGTTTGTTGAGATTTGCAGCTGATTTGAGATTTGGAAAGATTTCCAAATCTTCAAAAATAATCTTGTTTCCAAATTTGAAAATTGATTATTCGGTTGAGATCTTCTCCTTAATTTCGTGATCTTCCAGCTTCTTTCTTGCTCTGCAATCCATCTTTAAACTTGGCAACTGTATCTGAACAAAATATTGTGAAAATACAAAATCTAGAAATATTGTTGAAAATCACGTAAAATCTGCGTTTTTAGATGCTCTTCCGATTTTTGAATAAAATATTATTTGATCACAAGCAATTTATCAATAAAATCTCATAAAATATTAGGTCTTTTCAAGGCCTAACACATCTCCAAACTTATATCATTGCTCGTCTTCGAGTAATAAACAATCAATATAGTTTTCAAATTTTTCTCCAAATAACCTAAACCGAAACCGATAATCATGAATCCGTGACTTTCTAACTCTTCTTAATCTTGGATAGCTTCTCTATAGTATTTCCCCTAAAGTGAGTGTGTGCATTTGTTCCAATGAACATTAATCTTCCCAAAAATCATAAGCTCTATCTTATAATGCTGAAATCATCAATTCTTTAAACATCGTCCAAATTCATACATTTTACGTACAATTTAAGCAAGATCCGAGCTTCATGACTTCAAGAGTGAGGAAGATTTTTTTCTAGGCTTTTGTAAATAAGCTACTTACGTTATCATACCACCCTTAATATATTTTTTTTTTATTCTTGATTTAGCCGAGGTGGTATTTCAAACGGGTAGTTCATTTAATTGCAACGGAGTTTCTCTCATTGTTCCCTTTATTTTTTTATTCCACCCATCGAGTATCCAAATGGCTCACTCGAAAATTGAAAGTGGTTTGGAAAATTGCAAATACACTTCACCGTTCATCCACACAGTCCCGATGAGGTGTTACTCAACGATCATCCACTTAAGTCCCGAAGAGTATTATATTCACACACCGATTATCCACCAATTATCTACTTAAGTCCCGGTGAACTACGAATGTTGTGATTGTCCTTATTTTCGGACTTTTATGCCTCATATTTTTATTTTTCTCTTCCCCAAACTTGTCACCATGTCACTCTTCTCCTAAAAAAAATGTTTGTCTCAAGCATTTATCCGAGCTAAGTTTCAAAAATATCAAATTTAAACAGAACATGATAACTCTTAGAAAATTGGGAAAAAATGATGTTCAAAGTAACAATTTCGTGTAAAAGGGATTTACTAATTTGAAGTATCTCCTAAATTAATTAGAGTTAAATATTCACTAATAAGTAATACCTGAAAATGATTAGATGACTTAGGAAAATAGATGTCCATCATTAAACTATGCCAATATGATAACATGTTTTTCAATTTTTTTGTCTAGCGGATTAGGACAAATTTTTCTATTTTGATTTCGATACACCCCCATCCCCAAACTTTAAATTTGACATGCCCTCATTGGCAAGACCAAAACAACAAAATAGACCGAAATAAAAAAAACAAAATTCCAAAAAAATAGAGAAACTCCCTCATGAAGATCATTCGGACTCAATGTCGTTTGGGCCGTCCAGTTAAGCTGGGCTGTCGGCATTGTTGGGCTGCGATCGGACTTCCAATTTTTCCAAAATGTCCAGCATGTAGTGCTGCTGGATCTCCAATTGGCTCAGGTGGGTTTCCATGAGCTGCAGACTCTTGGAAATTTCCGCTGAAAACCTGTTCGCTTCGGATGCTGCAGCTCTGCGTGCAGCATCGGGGATTTGGGTGTCTCATTCGTCAGGTTCTTCGTTATCCTCTTGTGTAATTCGGTTTATAGTGATAGGGATGATATCTGTATGACGGAGCCTGACTTCTGTGTCCAGAACTTGCACTCCAGCATGAATGCAAAGCTCGGACACCAATGATCCCCTTCTTCGTGGCGTTGGTGCAGAGGCTCCGGTATGTGATCATTCCAACGTTGATGGGTTTTCCGATTAGAATGCAGTAGAGGAGGATGACTCGCTCTCTGGTTACGTGTTGACCATGAGAGGAAGGAGAGATGCAGGATTTCACGAAGTGGTACCAACACTTCGAACTCGGAAGGAGCGAGACCCGAGATATTGTAGAGGCTCCAAGCGCTCTGATTTTAAAAAAAAAAAATTTAAATTTTTAAATTAGTATTAGTAATATTCACAACTACTTCACAATAACTTCTAAAAATAAAAAATTTCGTTGTCCCCGGCAACGGCGCCAAAAACTTGTTGCTTGAAAACGCAATCGCAAAAACGCAAGTGCACATGTCGCAACGTAGTAATAAAAATATCAATCCCACGAGGACAAGTCAACTTTCAATTCAGAGAAATAATTGCAAAGTAAAAGAAATAAACTAAAAATCTTAACTTTAAATATTTACAAAAAGAATTAAATAATAAAGAATAAATTTTTCATTATGATTGAGTTTTTCATATAATCTATCATGCATAAAGTAAATTGCAGAAAGTAAAGTGCATAAAAGTAAAGTGGTGGTTGAATCGAGAATTAGAATTAACCTCGGAAAGAATTAACTATGATTGACTTAAACAAATCAACATAAGAAAAATTCAAACTTTAATTAAAATTAAACAACTCAATAACTTATGCTGTTAAGACTTATAAAATCAATGAAAGTTAAAACGAAAGACAAAGGAGAGAATTTTGGTCCTCGTCGTCGGAAACCGTTGTTCACACAGCCCCGTTCCCTCGCCGTCGTGATCGCCGTCACCGACCTCTTCCTCGGATTTACGCCCGGGCTTGATCGCAAGCTTGTTCTCTAATTCTAGCACACATCTCTTCGTTGTACTATGAAAGATAGTTATAGAAGCCTCAACCACGAGATAAATAGAAGTTTGTTGAAATTTGCTGCTGATTTGAGATTTGGAAAGATTTCCAAATCTTCAAAAATAATATTGTTTCCAAATTTGAAAATTGATTATTCGGTTGAGATCTTCTCCTTAATTTCGTGATCTTACAGTTTTTTTCTTGCTCTGCAATCCATCTTTAAACTTGGCAATTGCATTTGAACAAAATATTGTGAAAATACAAAATCTAGAAATATTGTTGAAAATCACGTAAAATCTGCGTTTTTAGATACTCTTGCGATGTTGCGACATTCATGCGATATTTGCTTAAAAATCTAACTTTTAAATAAAATATTATATGATCACAAACAATTTATCAATAAAATTCATTGAAATATTAGTTTTTTTCGTGGCCTAACATCCATACAGCTCCCGACCAGTTATTCACGTTTCTGACCGACGAAACAGTGTCTTCGCGAAGTTGGATTGTCAAGTAATTCACTAAATTGGAAGCTATCCGATAAAACGCCATCCTTTCAAATGCTTCATAGCCTGCAGAAATAAAACTCTCAGCATACCATGATAATAAATAAGGGCAATCTTTTCCAGAAATGAAGCTTCAATCAATTGGTTCAGCACTATCGAGAGTTTATTACAAGCTTTCCACTTCCCAGTCTTGGAAGCAAGCACCGGTCGCCCGCGAATATCAACGGTACCATCTAGAGTGTAGCCTTTGATGTCCATCAGAAAGAGGCAGAAACTAGAAAAACCCTCACGTTCTAGAAAGAACGCTCAATCTCACACTGCTTCTCCTACAAAAGCGGACTAAGGAGGCGCATGCATTAGCTCAACTCGTTAATTTCTTCTGAGACAAATAATCAAACAGAGTCGAGAAGGTTAGCGTTGGCACCATACGCTTTCTGGGAGTCTAGCTTCTGAAGCTGATCAATGGAGAGGGAAAGATGCCAATGTAATGGTGGGATTGGCATTTATAGCAGGTACTCGGACATCAATAAAAAAAATTCTACAAATTTGTCATCACGTAGATTGCAACGAGTTCCTTTAATCAACATATTATGCGTCCAAATCCGATATTCGAGCTCTAAAATTTTAACACAAAATCACATAATGTTTTTTTAATAATTGTGACTTATAACTATTTTAGATTTGAACATTTTTCTAAAATCATTTTTATTGACGTACGTATTGTTAATGATTTTTTTTTATTTTTTGTATTAAAAAATTATAATAATCGTAAAATTATTAAAAATTCACGAAACTTTTTAAAATATTATTTTATGTTATTGTTTATGTGTGGTATTTCAAGTCACTCGAATAATATTAGTTAGTAAAAATGTCTTTTAAAATTTAAAAGAAAAACACAAAATCGAGCATACGGCCGCACCCTACAACGATTGTGGTCAATCGACATTTTTTAAAATTCGTAATCATTTTAGCCTATTAACTCAAAAGTCAAAGTCAATTTGACCTTTAACCCTTTAATTATATGGTAGTGTTGGATTGACGTTAGGGGTAGAAATGGTTCGGTTTGAATAGAAAACCAAACCAAATCGAACAGAACACCTAAGGTACGAACTAACACCTCAAATTTAACATTGGAACCAAACCAAACAGTTTGATTTTACTTTCACAAACAAAATTGTTATGAAACCGAACTGAATTTATAAGATCACCAAAAAGTTCTATTAATTTGTCATGGCATGCTTGGTCTACAGCAAACCATTGTACCATCCAGCATTACTTACTTGCTAAAGTTCACAAAACATGCATGACTATATGAGCACATCATGGTCGGATCGAGCGAGTATACAACTCGAAAAAGAAACAAACGTGACATAAAATACGGCACGACATAACATTCTAACTCTTGTTCGAAATGGACTAGGATAAAGAGGTTGTCTATGAGAAGAAAGAACACTAGAATTATAGAGAATTATGAAGCAATTTTCCTTGGGGTTTGTCAAGTACATACCCTCTCGAAACTAATAAACTATACAGACAACTTAAAATCTACAGCCTATAAAAGATAGAAACCAAGATTTTTTCAGTCGAGCTCCAAAACTGATTCGACCTCTTCCTCGGTTAGCTCAAATGCGTCAATCTCGGCAAAGTAAGCCTTTTGCCGATTGATAAAATCTTGTGGCAAGGCATTCTTGCAAGCATTACGCTTCTGCAAGACAAGAGGAAGAGTGTGTTAGTGTAACGACTGTAGGTGAACTTCTTACTCTTTTTCTAAAAAAAAAGAGGGGTAATCAATTTGAATAATTGATATATGATGTAACTATAGCTTGGCCACGAACATAAAGCACTGTAGGCACAAGACAAACATATATGATAACTAATAACCTCAATGCTTATCTATTGCAATTTCGGTTTGATAAGAAATACAAAATTCCCCCTAAAAAGTCGATTAGATTACACTAATCTATAGTTATTGTGATAGTGATACAAAACACTTGGCCGTTTTGTATGTCAGTTGACTTATTCCCAATATTTTCAACCCAGATGTCATTACATTTTCAGCTCAAATTGTAGAAATTCAGGTCCAACAACAAATTAAAACCAAAGATCCCATTCATAATGATAGAATATAAATAAAGAAATAAAACTACCGACCTTTTTATGAGGAACAGTGCCTGCTTTTCGTCGATCATCGTATCCATGTTCCTTCGACATACTCCTAGTTAAAGACAATTTCACAAACAATAGTGCGTCAATGGATCATGCATCAAATGAAAAAGAAATGCTTACACTTGTAATCAGGATTGAATATATCAAAATGAGGAGAGTCTAAACGTGGAATTACTTGTTATCCTGAAATTTTGATGCAGTATAAGAAAAGGAACTCAAATCATTTTTTGCCTCTTTATGCTTCCTTTTGGTTGCTGTTCGCCTTCTACTGTAAAATGATGGAGGATCAAGACTACTATCCTCCATACCTAAAATCAGAAACCAAAGAAAATGAAACTGATGTCTCATAATATCAAAACAAAGAAAGATTGTTGGAAAAACGGATATGGAATCCATCGAATCAAAGAGCATGCTCACAAACTGATAGAGTTAAATTGAAAGCGATGATAAAAACTGAAACTGTTCTAGGGAAGTTTAAGAAAATAATTTCTTTCGTCGCATATAAACAAGAAAAGTCTCTTGACAATCAGTATAAGCAGCAGGAGCTAGATTCGGACTTCTAACTCCTATCAAATGCAATACCATGGCACAGCGCAATTTTAAATTTTTGTTATTGATCATGCAGGTTTCAAGATTGGTCACTAAGAAAGAGTTAGTAAAGAGCAGGGAAGACTTGGAGCAAGATAATCATGATGAAATGCGACAATCAAGTCAAATAGATGTGCTGATCATTAACAAAGATAGCCAGATTTCATGGTCAATTTTTTTATCACATAAAAGGGTTGCAATGAGAGTACAAGCCTGTCTATGGGTGATGGGATGTTACAAAACAAGGATTTGAGCATTCAAAAAATAACAGGAAATAATATATCCCCTCAAGTTGTTTTTTTCATTTTTGATAGGTTTTACAAGCACAATTCGTAGTCTTTTCGCTTGCAGTGATAAAAAGAACAATCTTATTTTACACTTCTTCTATAACGAATAAAGACTTTAACAATATTTATTCTCTCTGTTATACTTGTCCAAGTCCATTCCATTTGGGAAGTAAAAATCGTGATGAAACAAGTTAATGACTACAGTGTAATTGAAATAATAATTCATCCGTTCATATAAGACTCCCTTAGTTTTGAAATTTCACGAGTTCTTGAAGCTTTTAAATATATTGGGTTCCAAATTGACCTTACCCATGCATATTATAGCTAGTAAAATCTTCACTCCATCTTGGAGTTGAATTGAGTTACCTGTGCATCATACAATTGATGGGGCAAAAATATAGGCTCGAAGAAAACAACTTTGTCGATTGTTAGAGTTCGATAGTTATTCAATTTATTGTTCAGGGTAGCATTCCACAATAATTTTTCACCACATCTTGGCCAATTTACACAGCCAACTGTGCGAAGACCCGAGAATTTCACCGTCAGATAAACTTACAAAATGTTCCTATTTTCTCGGGCCTAAATAATCGACTCACAAACAAATCGTTGATAGCTAGCACTATCCGTACACTAATAGAAACTTATTCAGACGATCAACCAAAATTTTCTTGATTCCCATGGTAAAATAAAGGAATCAACGAATCGAAACATTCCAATTGAACTACGAATGTCAATATCTTACGAAGTAGCAATAAGATTTTCCAATTCGTGAGTAAATCTGACCAAACATTAAAATATAGCCAAAACAAAGAACGAGTAAAAGCGAAATTACCATCATCAGAAGGTTGCTTCAACAACACTGGAGTAGAAGAAATGGCAAGTGGAAATTCATTCGGACACGGAACGTACAGATCTTCGGAACAATCGGTTCGTGGAGTTTCATCACTNCGTGAGTAAATCTGACCAAACATTAAAATATAGCCAAAACAAAGGACGAGTAAAAGCGAAATTACCATTATCAGAAGGTTGCTTCAACAACACTGGAGTAGAAGAAATGGCAAGTGGAAATTCATTCGGACACGGAACGTACAGATTTTCGGAACAATCGGTTCGTGGAGTTCCATCACTGGAACCAGCGACGCCATTAACGCCATCACCGGTCAATAATTGGACATCAGAAGAAACTGAGAATTTTCTAGATTTGATAAAAGTGGAGGAAGACGGTGTTAAACGGCAGGGAGAAGAAGCCGCTACGACTTTATTGGTGCAGTCAGAGAGAGGTGTTCGCGATCGGAGAGCAGACTTCTTAGCTTCCATTTTCAGTCCTTCCCATCTCACGACGATTTCGCTTCATATATTCTGGCCTCTCAGCTTCTGCGTGAGAGAGAGAGATCTGCAGCCGGAAGGAAGCTAAGTGAGCAATGGCGGGAAAATGCGATTGGAAAGGCGAAGAGAGAGAGGGAAGAGAGCATGGGCCTCATATAAAATTTCGGCCCATCTCAAGTCCAATTTTATGGCCCATTTTTAAAGCCCACTATATAAAAATATGGCTCATTTTTATTGGTCCGGAGTAAAGCCCAGCCCACTACAATGAGACGGGCCGACGAGACCTGAAGAAGAGCAACCCATGACGACATGACGAAACTGAGCCTGCCTAACTAAGCAAATCACGTACTGCACCGTTCCCGTTCTTCTTCATTAAGCCTGACGATTCTGGTTTCATCGCCGGGCTTCGAATAGTCTTCTAGCTGCTTCTTATTCTCGTTCGTTTTTCTCAGAAACATTCGGCGATGGGGGATCAGCTCGCGAGAGCGGAGGATTTTGAGGCTAAGGCTGAGAAGAAACTCAACGGCTAGGCCTTCTTCGGTTCCAATTACGATGGCGCAGACGATCTCTTCGATAAGGCCGCAAATGAGAAGTTTAGATCTCCGTGGCTCGGATATTTAATTGTTCTTTACACGGATAGCTGCATCAGCGTTGCCCGTGGATATTTAAATTTTAAGGATGTTGTAAGATGAACAGCCCAGCTTTACTTTAGTTTTCCCCAATTACAGTCACGATGCATCAAATAACAAATCAACGATTTCATGACAATGAAAGAGGAAAGAGGACTTGCTGGCAACAAGACAGATCCTACCCCGACCAAGGCCAACCGATGCTACCACTTATTTTATGCGAAAGTCGGCGTCTTTGTTCCGCTAAGCTCCAAGAAATCGCCACGTCTCCGCACCTCCGACCAGCCAAGACTCGGAGAGCGTACAAGTCACCTTGCAGCGAATGAACTCGAAGAACACACGGAAGGAGGCTAATGGGGGCATTACCAGGTATGTTTATCTTTTTTACTTTTCAAATAAACTGGATCGTAATATATTGGATTGATTTCTGATTTCTGGGTATGTGGATTATGCAGTAATTATTCAGGAATTCTTCTCTCAGAGTGCTTTGAATGCTGAATCGAGACTAAAATTTGACGATAATCAGGGGCGTGCTTGAATTAATGGTGCCTCCAGTTGCCCTTGTAAGGCTGTCATCTATTTCTTAGATTTCCCGATTCTAGATGAAATTCAGACTGTTACTCATTCTTTGATCCATACTGACATGGTTAGAGTTTGTCTACATCTATGTATTGATTTTCAGGGTTTCAAATATCATCGTACCTTGATCGAGAAACAATCACCTCCTTGTGCAATGAAGGTTCTAATTTTAGTTACAATACTAGTTTTTGACTTATTACAATCTCTCTTCTATCATCACATTACAACTGAATTTGCATGGCTTTTGCTAAGGTATCAACATAGGAATCCAGGGCTCGAGCGGTTCAAATCGACTGACTAACAACTCCAATCGGTCGAGATTCGTGAATCTTATCTACAATCTTCCTTCACGCTTCTTTTTCCTCCATTCCCACGGCGCCTCCGGTTTTGATGAAGCCCAGAGACCGGTCCTCTTCTCTCGAGCCGCCTTCTCCCACTATTGTGCACAAAGAAACGAAACTTGGACTAAATCCATGCTAAGGTACAATATTTTTCATTGATATTCTAATTAGTTGCTCACCTTTGCTAGATCTGTACGATTATCATATGCAGTGTAATGCCAGGCTAACCCTTTCTTCAGCATTACTTCCTGTTGAAGAGAATTAAACCTAAGTTTGCAAATTTATTCTCTCAATCAAATCAGAGTACCGAGAATTGTCTAAAATTACCTGGACGAACGTGTTGTTGCAGTAGATATCGGCTACACAACGGCCGTAACGATCTTCGGTATAGACAAGGGCTCTCAAGCATTTTCCTTGCACAATCTTAACCAGCTCCTGTTTCGCCTCGGGACCATACGGCATGGAGCTTTCCGGGGTGTCGATTCCCCTGTTGTAAAAGCATTTTTTTTTATTAATCGGCAGATGTTCTTCGTACTTGACTGGAAAAAAAATCGTAGAATTACCGCAGACGGAGCCGGTACTTTCTTGCTAATACCTCCTCGTTCTGTGTCGGGATTACCCTTCAAAGAGACAGCTATAATGAATTTATGAAAATAGAGAATGAATTATCAGATATAGCGAGCCAACCTATATCCAGCATCGATAATTTCTTTATGAAGAGCATCGGCCTTCGCATAGTTTCTCGCAGCTCGAGCTTTCGATCTTTCAATGGCTGCTCGTTGCACATCAACAGGAATGTTATACGACTCTCTCGGGTCAGTCGTACTTACATAAACGGTCACCGTATCACCGTCTGCAACAGCTTTTGGATCAACCTAGAATGGACCAGTTCAATTTGATCAGACTATGAAGCTCCTATGTAAGATGAGTAGAAAGCTTTGTTCTTCTCACCGGTAGAGTGTGCAGTTCAAATTTAACTCCGGCCGGCAAGTTCGCCGGAGCTGGTCCAGTGACTTGCGCAAGAGTTTGAGGAAGCGGGAGGCCATAGAAAGCCAACAAACCCTATAGAGAATCAATTTATGTGAATTGGATTTATAATTAGGTAATAATAAGTTTATTTTTTTATTATACAATGCACTAAATGTAATTTATAGGCTAGGCTATGATAAAAAGATAAAACTTTCCATTATTGGAATTAACCTCGTACCTCGACATCTACTTTTTGATGGTTTTTAAGGGTTTGAACTACAAGCCTGGATGCTTCCTCGGGTGTTTTTGGAGGTGGTTTAGCTTCTCTCCATGCCTCTACTAGCTTTCTATACCTTCAAAAGCAAGTAAGAAGAATGAAAATCAAATTGAACATTTGTTTTTTTATTTTTTAATTGCTCTCTTAATTTAATTTTTGTTCATTGAATCAGGAAGTACCAGTTCGCCTGCGCTTTCTTCGACGACCGGACATGTTTATCAAGCCTATCAGGAACCTATGACAAACAAAAAGGAAACTAAATCAGACACGCGATGAGCTCTGAATCCATGAAGATCGCCATTAAAGAAAAAAAGAACGATGGTTTGACCTGAGATGTATTTTCAAAGTGATGAAGATCATGCGCGAGAGCCGAAACGCCGACAGTGGGGGCCGACAAGCCATGGAGTCCGAGTTCATCGGCGGCGGCGTCTAAGCTTGGTCGGCAACAATGGCGGTAGAGGAATCTAAGAGCGTTGCCCATTTGTCTGGTGTTTCCGGCGAGGGTGTTTTCGTCGAGTCGGAGAGAAGATCGATCCCGAGATGAAGAAAGGCGACGACTTTTGGTTCCCGATGAGATTAAAAATGTAATCGTGGAAGCTTTTCGGGGGATCCAAGATTTAAACACGCTAATGAAGGTAAAATAGAGAGAATTTTATACGTGGCTTGTTCGAATTGGTCGCAGACATTATAATGTTTTTTAGTGGAAAACAATGCTGATTTGTTGATTGAGAAATTGACATGCCCCACTCTCGGGTTAAGGCGCGTGGTTCGTAGTGAAATTAAAAAGTATGAATTGCTTTCATCTTTCACCGTTGGATTAGCTTAACCAATTCTACCTCTGAATTGATCGTTTGATCTTTGCGGACGTACCAAGAACTATGCACCCTCAATGTACCGGATTTCCAAGCCTATCTAAATTCATTTCTGGACATCATTTTAACTCTCTCGATCGGAAAGAATTCCTACAAGCATTGCTCCGCCGCCCTGATCGCCTCTGCCACCGATGGCATCGCCGCCGATCCTCCCAATTGCCGGCAATCAATCCGCCGGGGGAACGCATTCTCAGCCATTAATCGCCGCCCCTGGCTTCCGCCTCGTCTTAACTCGACTCTCCACGTCGATCCGTTATGGCTTCTCCCAACGCCGTCCATGGTTGGAGCTCGTCGATCGGACCTCCATGGCTCGCCCTGTTTCCCTCTCTGAAGCTTACTCTAGGGTTCGGAAGAATTTCACTTACTTTCGAGTCAATTACATAACCCTACTCTCCCTGGTATTGGCTTTCTCCCTCCTCTCGCACCCTTTTTCTCTGCTTCTCCTCCTCGCTCTCTTCGTCGCCTGGAGTTTTCTCTACATCTTCCGACATTCGGATCAGCCCCTCGTCATCGCTGGCCGTACATTTTCTGATTTCGAAACTTTGATGGGGTTGGGGATCTTGACCCTAATCGTGGTGTTTCTGACCAGCGTTGGATCGCTTCTGATCTCGGCTTTGATGATTGGATTTGCGATTGTTGCCATTCATGGAGCATTTAGAGTTCCTGAGGATCTCTTCCTCGATGACCAAGAGCCAGCCAATGTTGGGTTCATCTCCTTCTTAGGCAGCGCCGCCTCCGCCGCCGCTCCTCTTTCCGCTCGGGTTTAACAGAACCGCTATGTCTAGCTTGTCCATGGATGATTCCTGGGATTGGTTTTGGTTAGCTCAATGTCGCCAAATTCTTTTGATACACGGAAGATTTACATCTATCGCTCTCGAGAAGCAATTGGGGTTTTGATATCTTTTAAGTATAGATTGGATCTGAACTTGGCTATTGTAGATCTAGTTATGCTCGATCCATGTAGTTCCAATCTTTCTCGACGACCGCTCTTTTTTAATTCATGTTTCTCTGCTTTAATCATTCTAGAAATTCTTCTGATTCCCATGCTCGGAATATTGTTGTAATAATGCTGGCTTTTGTTTGTTCGAGTAAAATTTCTCTTCGGAACGGAATTCTCTGGTTTTACGATTGCTCTTCTAAAGATTGTAAATTAAACATAATGTCTATGGTTTGATACTTTGATGACATGTTTTTGTGTATAATTTGATGTCTCCTATGCAGGGACACTCATAATTCCTACAGGTTTCGGGGAGACAAATCTTCTTAGAGTCATCAACTCGGCCCTGAACCAACCGTTGTTCTTCACGGTGGCGAACCACCGGCTAACTGTGGTCGGAGCCGACGCCTTATACACCAAACCTTTCAAAAGAATGATAGTGAAAGATTCTGGCCACCAACGCCGGAATTTTCTCTCTCATCGAGGAACAATGGCGGATTGAAGCGTTCATAGACGGAAAAAACAGAGAAATTTATCATAATCTTGAGAGAGAGAGAGAGTGAAGAAACTGATAAGCAAAAGATAAACTGAAGCAATTAAGAAGCTTTGAATGAATACGGGAAGTGATTTTTGATTCTTGTGCAGACAAACTGGTTTGGAATATCCTAAAATAAAAAAAGAGAGAAAATAAAAACTGATTCTTCAGCAAGTGCAGAGAGAGATTGAAAAAGGACGAATTTTTGGAAGATTCAAACGAACCCATTTTCAACTTCTTTCTGTTTCATGTCAGGACATTCTTCGTAACAGAAAAATCGAAATCAAAACGAAGAAATCCGACCAAATTGAATCATCCGCCATTGGATCTCTGCAGATCAGGGCCTGTCCGAGAACTTAGGCGGTCAACGCCGTAGGAAACGCCGTGGCTACTATGGTGCATCACCAGAACCGACGCTTCGCCGCCGCACACGTCGGAGGAGGCAAGCATGTCACCCATGACACCAAGCTCCTCGTTCTCCACAAAACCAGACATTTCCTCGTCAATCGTCATCGCGTTTCCTTGTCGGCGGCCGACCATCATAAGATCATAATTATTCTCTATACACCTCATCGAATCTATCACTTTGATTCTATCATCGGCCACGATTTCCCTCACCGCCACTCTAGGGTTACTCCAGTTCTTCATCTTGAATTCATCCATTAAAAACTCATCGAGAATCCTCTCCTCGTCGAAATGGCTCTTTTCGTGGCCGTTGATGATGAAATGAAGAACGGTGATGCTCACGGCGGAGTGGATCGACATTCGAGCTGCTAATGCTAGAGCTTCACGGTCGTCGTCGCCGCCGAGGAAAATAACGGCGATTCGGCACGAGAAGTTGTTCGAACCCACGTGGCAACGGAAGCCCTTGTCCACCAGAATCCCCACCGTGCACGGCGCTGAAGCTTGTAAGCTTATATTAAAATGGCGGATCGAGGAAATCGCGCGATTCTCAGTCACTAATCGGTGGTTTTCATGGAAAGGGATGATGATGAATGGGATTCTCTTGTCCAGGGCAAATCTGCAAATACATTCGTGCATGGTTTTGTACGGAGCGATTAAAATAAAGGGAGTAATAGCGATTTGACCCTTGGATTGAGTTGAAAATTTCTCAAATGCCCGCATTATGTGATCTGAATTCGCCGATTTCATGCTGCCGGAGCTTTTCTCGAGCTTCTCCGGCTGGACAAGAAGAGGAACAGCTCGGCCGATGAGCTCGACGAGATGAATTACGTACGCAAAAAGTGGACTTGCTTCTGCAGAATTTGAGCTTTCGAGGATTGCGATGATGCTCCGAACATTATACTGACTGTGAACGCATGAAATCACTCGAAACTCAGATTCATTCCATAGTTCCTGGATTGATTTAATACCCTTATGAGAAATGGTCTTGTTCTTCGCGGTTCTCAACTGGGGCCTGTAAAAAATCTCGACCACCGGAGTTATGATCATGTTTAAACACATCGTCGATAGCACCACCTGAGTGAACGACTGGGTATCTAAAAAATGAACTTGACGCAATTTACGGAATATGAAAAGCTCGATTATTCCTCTGAAGTTCATGATCAGGCTCAACAAGATTGCATTTTTTAGCATTATTTTGGAGAAAATTGCAGCAATGAAAACCCCGATCAACGAGGCGCCATAAGAAGCTGCGATTACGATCTGAAACGCGACGAAGCTTTGCCAGTTTTTGATCGAATATATGTCGGTCTCGTACCCGACATGAACGTAAAGAAACGGCAAGAAAACCTGCGAAATCAGAAGCTCAGCTTTCTCGGCCAAACCTGTCCCAAATGGCGGTCCATTAGGGATCACCAAACCAAGAAGAATAGCTCCATGAATTACAGTCAAACCCAGCAAATTCGATAAGATCGACATTATTGCAACACCAGCAAATATAGCGACAACGTAAATTTCTCTAACTGGTTTCCCTTTTGGTGTACTGTTAATCATCGTTAAAATCGCCGGTCGGATAATATAAACCGTGATTCCGATGAAGGCGACTAAAGCGACAGCCATTGCATAGGTTCGAACAACCGTAGTTTGCTGGAGCGTAGAGATCACGACGGAGAGAGCCATGTGAGACGCGTCGTAGATGATCGACAGCGACAAGGCGAGTTGACCCAACTCGGAAGTTATGAGACTGAGTTCGTTCAACGAGTGAGCGATTACAGTGAAGCAAGTGAACGAAAGAACAGAAGCAACGAAGAACGAAACCCTTCCTCCTTGTTGGCCATTGAAATTCAAGTTTAGCATGTAGCAGAGGGTAAAAGTAGTAATAAAAGGTAAAAGATAGCCTGCAACTGCAATTCTCCATGTTGTTTTTGCATTTCTGAGAATCATCGGAACGTCGAGTTTTACAGTGACGAGGAAGACGAAGTAGATTAACCCAATTAAGGACATAATGCTCATTAAGAAAACCCCTTCTGGGCCAAATACGTGTTCTTTGAACTTCTTGTTGCTGCCCAGAACAGAAGGCCCCAAGATAATCCCTGCCTAAGAACACCCAAGTGGAAAAACAGAAAACACGTAAATTAAAAGCTTTGATCTTTTCTCAAAAATGGCGGATCTGTAATTGAAAAACGATAAAAAAATCCACTGTACCAACACGTTGCAGACGACTGTGGGCTGCTTGAATGGCCGGAGAAGCCAGTATATCCCTCGGGAGAGGAAGAAGACAAGGGAAACTTGGAGTAGAAGAATTGAGAACACAAAATCCATATGATTTTCATGGTCCCAATAATTCCGACAGATATTGTGGCGGCGATAGCAGACCTCCGGCGGCGAGTTTTTCAACGGATTCAGGCCATTTCTCGGAAACGCTGGCACGATCATCTCCGCGCTCTCACCGGTAAATCACTAACACGACGATTTCTGGTCAGTAAACGCTTTGAAATCTGCGTTTGAAGGCCATTCATATTTCATTAATGAAAGAATACCTGGATAAACAGAAAACCAGAAAAACTCAGAACAGTTTCGAGGTTCGAGCTGGAACGAAGGACGTGGAAACTCACCCATATAAAACAGAAATTTATAACAAATAATTAGTTTTTTCTGTCTTGTCTCCAGCTTATTGAAAATTGTTTTTGCTCGATCATATTTCTAGGTAACAAACCCTAATCCCGGAGACGATGATGACATGTATTAGGGTTTGGTGTTGAAAGATGCTTATATTATTGATTATTCTTCCATAATTACAAGCGTTTATTTTTCTGAATTATCCAATAATATAATATTTAGGGTTAGCTAAATAATGAATGAATCACGCGTAAATGAATAAAAAGGATGATGCTTCCACGGGAGATATCGATTAAACTCGAACCCAATGAGAAATCAATTTTCGTACAGAGTTTGAATTGATTAAAAGAAAAGATTAGAACTTTGATTATTTTGGGTTGTGCGAGCCAAATCGACCCTTAAATAAACTCCAATTGTCAAACCAAACCGATGTTTGGGTTTGGTTCACTTTTAAATCCTTTTAAATTGTATTGTTTTTATTCATTAAATTAAAATAGTAAATCAAAAAAATAATTTTTAATTTTTTTTACATTAAATAATTCGAATAAGTTATGATACTTGACAGTCTTGACCTAAGGAAATAAAAACCCAACCCAAAGTTTTGGTTTTTTCTTACGGTTTTTTTCAGACATGACAACAACTTTGCTACAAATCAAATAATACATTAAATATAAAATATTTCGGAAATTGTTTAGAAAAAAATTAAAAATTAGGGTTCTTTCGCTGGGCTAGGTTCATCCGCCCTTAAATCTTTGAAATCCCGAGCCCATCAAGGCTTGTTCGCTTTCGTCTTCCCCATTGTCAGCATCGCCGTCGTCGCCGCGTTGCATTACCAGAACCGACGCCTCTCCGCCGCAGATATCGGTGGAGGCAAGCATATCCCCGATCACTCCTAGCTCTGGGTTCTGAACAAAACCAGACATTTCCTCGTCGATCATCGTATCATTTCCTCGCCGGCGACCCACCACGAGCAGATCGTGATTGCTGTCGATAGTTCGCAACGAGTCTATCAGTTTTTCTCTATCATCTGCAATGATTTCTCTCACTGCAACTCTAGGGTTTCTCCTGTTTTTGAGCTTGAATTCCTCCATTAGAAGCTCATCGACTTCCTTTTCTTCCTCGTAATGGCTGTCGATTGTAATGAAATGATAGACTGTGATTTTCACAGCGGAGTGGCCGGACATTCGAGTGGCGAACGCTAGGGCTTCTCGATCATCACCGCCGCCGATGAAAATTACGGCGGCGCTGTACGAGAAATTCTTGGGATTCAATTGGGAACCGAAGCTCCGATCGACGAGAATCCCCACCGTACAAAGGGCAAACTCCTGTAAACTCAGATTGAAATGGCGGAGCCAGGCTGCTTGATTCTCGATTATCAATCTCTGGTTTTCATGGAAGGGAATGACGACGAAAGGGACGAGATTCTCCAGTGCGAATCTGCAAATACATTCGTGCATTGTTACTTGGGGTGCAATCAACACAAAGGGATTGATCGTCACAGATCCCTTCGAGTTTTTTGAGAAATTTTCAAAAGCTCGCATTATGCAATCAGAATCTTCGGAATCCATGTCCTCCGGTGACCTTCCCTGCGTACTGTGTTGAACAAGGCTCGGAACTGCTCTGCCGACGAGCTCGACGAGGTGAATTACGAAGGTGGAGACTGGGCTTGATTCTGCGGGGCTTATGCTTTCGAGTAAGGTTATGATGCTTCGAACATTATCCTGGGTATGAACACATGAAATGATTCGAAATTCTGAGTTGGGTTTGAGTTCTTGGATTGATCTGCAAAAACCCTTTTTCCCAAACGACAAGTGTTGATTGATTCGCATTTGGGGCTTGTAATAAACCTCGATGATCGGAACGACGATCATGGTCAAAACCACCATCGACAACATCAACTGGGTGAATGTCTGGTTATCTATAAACTGCAGTACGTGGAGGAAGAAGAAGAATCAGCAAAACCCAGGAAGAAGAAGAAGAAGAAGAAGACGAAGAAACATTTCAGTTAAATCTAACCTCCGACATCAGCCATTTCCGGTAAGTGAAAATCTCGATCAACCCTCTAACACTCATGATTAAGCTCAGTAAAATGGCGTTCTTGAGCATTATATTGGAGTGAAGTGCGGCCAGAAAAGTCCCCAGAAGCTTTGCAAAATATGCAGCGAGGATTATGAGCTGAAATGCGAAAAACGTTTTCCAGTTCTTGACGGAATAAATGTCCGTTTCACTTCCGACGAAGACGAAGACGAGCTGTAAAAACACTTCAGTGATGAAAACCTCGCCTTTCTGAGTCAAAGTTGAGCCCAGAGGAGGTCCATTTGGAATAGCTAATCCCAAAAGAAGAGCTCCGTGAGCCATCGGAATTCCGATCCAGTTTGAAATAGCGCCCATGACTAAAACTCCGGCGAAGATCCCGGCGATATAAATTTGCTTCACCGGTTTCCCTTTTGGTGTTCTCTTTATAATCATCAAAATCAGTGGCCTTACAATGTAAGCCGTGAAAGCTATGAACGCAAAAATGGAGGCCAGAAATCCGATCGAGTAGGCCGGGGTTTTCTGGCCGGCGGCGATTCCTCCGATCCAGATGAACAGATACGAAGTGTCGTAAACTATAGACATAGACAAGGCAAGTTGACCCAACTCGGAAGTAATTAGGTTTAGCTCTTCTAGAGCTCGAGCAACGACGATGAAATAGCTGAACGAGAGAGAAGAAGCACAGGTAAATGCGAAAACGCCATTGCCGAGCCCGTTGGACTTCATTTTCAGAGCATATCGGAGAAGGTAAACGGTGAAGAAAGGTAAGAAAAAGCCTGAGAGAGCAATTTTCCAGGTGGTTCTCGCCGTTTTTAAGATCATCGTCACCTCCATTTTCACCGCCGTGAGGAAGATGAAGTATATTGCTCCGATCACCGAGATTATATACACCAAATAGCTCCCCTGGGGTTTATACATAACGTCATAGAACGCTTTGCTCCGGCCCAGGCCAGAAGGTCCGATGAGGATTCCGGCCTTTTCGTCGGAAAAAAAACCCCAGAAAAACAGATCAATTTTCTGAACTTTGAATGGAAAAGAAAAAACAGAAAAGAAACTTACCAGGACGTTGCAGATGAATTTGGGTTGTTTAAGTGGCCGGAGAAGCCAGTGAATGAATCTGGAGACGAAGAAGACAAAGATAATCTGAAGCATCATGACCGGAAATTCGAAATCCAGGGGATTTTCTTCGAACCAAATTCCCCGAGATAAACTGCGCCGAACATAGCAAACTTCTTTCGAAGCAAATTTCCATGGCGCTGAACTGGCATTGTTCTTTGCGAGAGCAGAAAACAGGGCATGTCCGCCATTAACAACCATGATTGACTGAGAATGAAAGCTCTGAAATCGGCATCAGAAGACCATGGATTTGCAGGAGCAAGTGACAGAAACAGAGGACAGCTAATGGAGAAATAAAGATTGACTGAGAATTACAGTTGAAATTGGTTAAAAAAAGGACATTAACAGTTCGAACAGAGTATAAAAATAGAGTTCTGTCTGGTGTTTTGCATTTTACCTCGCCAACTATAATTTGTTAAGCTCAATATCTAACCGTTAATGGCTTCCAATCACTATGTAAACCCTTATCTCTGGATCTACCGTTTACAGCTTTCATTTTCAGGTTATGATCTTTAAAAACACACCTGGGTGAAAATTGGGACATCCTTGTTTTTCTGACAGTGCGTTGACTTGGTTTGTCAGCTTTTTTTGAAGATACGAGGAGGAAGAGTTGAAAAATCTAATTGGGTTTCAAAATTTGGCAAATTTCGAGCAAGAACTCTTGAATCAAGTTGAATGGCTTCTTCAAAAGCAGAAAAGGGTAAAAACAGAGGAAAAATCTCTGCGGCGGCCATTAAATCTCTGTAACTCAGAGCTCTTCAAAGAGCTTTAGTTATCCTCGACTGAATCGCTGTCAATTTTTCGAAGAAGTTAATGCGAAAGAGTTGCCCTTCTTCCGCTTCGCTTTGAAGCTTCAAACGGAGCTTGAATTCTACGCCGATCGACATTGCATGAGGACACCGAGTTGCAGAATCCGAAGCTGGATTCGTATCCAAAACCGAGAATCAAGTGACAAATGGAACGACATGAGAAGGGTTTTGTGAGTTAAAGAAGAAGAAGAAGACTTGGCTTCTTTGGTGCATGCATGGCTGCCGCCGCAGGGCCATGTCTACGTACAATGCTTCCTATGTGACTCGTTCAATTCATTTGCCTTCTCTGCAACTCTCTTTCCACCTGTTTCTTCCCCACAAAATCTTACCCTTTTTAGTAAAATAAGCCGAAATTTCCCATCCGTTTTTGTCCGCAATCCATGTTTCTATTACTGTTGATGAAGCATCCGTCGAATTGATTGTTCGGGATCGAATTCTTCAAGCTTGATACCGGCCGACAGGACGTGTGATCTCACAAGAGAGACCTGAGTCTAGATACGAACAAACCTAGGTTGCAAATGGGCACCTTCTCATTCGTTTTAGGACTTGAAATAAATGTGCATCTATCCGTTACGTGTTTACGTTACGTGTTTACGACCTGCATACGTGGTCTAATCGTGGGTGCGTCTACAAACGGGATATTCTTACTTTGTATAATAAATAAAATAAAGAATTATTTATAATTGTGTACGATAATTATATTAAACCCATATTATTTTAAACATTATATTAAAATCCTCGATTTGATTGTGAGATAAAGTCCAAAAAGGTTGCAAATGGAGTATCCCACTTGCATCTCCGGCGCAGCTTGAGAGCCACTCTCTCTCTAGACTCTCTCTCTAGACTTTCTCGCTCTCTCATCTATAATATATATGTTCATCTCCTTTCTACCAGGCCTACCTTTCTCTAGCGATGCCTTCCTCCCTTCACCACCGTCGGATCATGCCTTCCGATCAGTCTCTAGCATCTGACGCTTCAAACAGCCTCCGACGACGAAGATCACGCCGCCGATCATCCCGGCGAATTTCTCGACGCCGGTGCCGGACTCGGTCGGTCGGCACCACACCCACGAAGTAGGCCCGAAACAGGGCTGCTCCGCCGTGATCCAGACCATCAACGCGCCCATTCCCGTCGTATGGTCCGTCGTCCGCCGCTTCGACAACCCGCAAGCGTACAAGCACTTTCTCAGGAGCTGCAAAGTCATCAACGGCGACGGCGACGTCGGGACGCTCCGGAAAGTCCGCGTCGTGTCGGGGTTGCCGGCGGAGTCGAGCATGGAGCGCCTCGAGATTCTCGACGACGAAAAACACGTCCTCAGCTTCAGTATTGTCGGTGGGGAGAACCGGCTGGCCAATTACCGATCAGTGACGACTCTTCATCCGACGGCGACGGGAAAGGGGACGGTGGTGGTTGAGTCTTACGTGGTCGACGCGCCGCCGGGTAACACGGAGGACGAAACCTGCTTTTTCGCCGACACGATCGTCCGGTGCAATCTCCGATCACTTTCCAAGATCGCCGAGAACATGGCCAAGAAGATCAGGTGTTGATAAAAAATTTCCTCTTTCATGGTTTAAGATCGGATTGTGAATAGTGGATCATATTCTTCCATCCCCATCTGGGAAATTTTCATTTTTCAGTCCATGTTCTTCTGCAATCATCAATTGGCGGATGAAGAAGATGATGACGTAGTAAAATCATAAAAATGTTTCGTTTTTCTCTAGATAATTCCTCCGATCATGCGAATCCAAGTACAAAACTGGTGTTTTTCAGCTATTGGACGATAATATTAGACCTCAGATTATTAGAAAGCTTCGATTTTGATAAGAAAGACACTCTTGATCAAGTTTATAGCTTGGTTATTTCAAATTATCTTCTTTTAATTAATTATAATTATTGTCCTGATTCTGAGTTCTCGTCCACGTCCATATACATTCAATCTTGCCTTGTTTAGAGATCAAGTCTCTGGGCAAAGATTAAACGACAAACATCACTAGACTCGTGTTAGACAAGATATCAAGAGAGGATGACGCTTCGGGAGAATCTATAACCGAAGGAATACGAGGAGGCATGTTTGAAGCAATACAAAGCTGTTAGAATTACGTAATGGGTGTTATTGTGGGTATTAATTGCTGGAAATCAGTACTTAAGGGGAAGAAAGTTTGTTTTAGTGCAGACATTAATCATTGAAATAAACGAGTATTTTCAAAGTCCGTTGGGAGCAGATTTGTGGTATTGTTACGGTTAATTGTCGGAAGCAGTGACGGAGACGTCCTCGGTGGGGAGTCGGGTGCGCATCTTCAACACTAGTATCAGAGCAGTAAAGGTTTCGATGGTGAAAACGTCTGCGAGAAACGAGAATTGGGGAGAAACAGAGAAGGATTCTGGCGTGATTAAAAGTACAGTAGAAAGTCATACCGAGCAGTTGAATCTGCTAGAGGAGAAACTGAATGGCATCGAACAAACGTTGAAGAATTTTTCGGAATTGATGACGGAAATGTCGCTTCTCCGAACAGCCTGTCAATCGGCTCCACCAATCCATTCCGAACCGGCTCAACCAGAGGTGTCCTACACCGCAGAACAGAGGGGTCGAACGTCGGTCCAACGACCTCCAGATCCTGGTGGTAGACGAAGTCAGTTTGTGCCGCCGGTGCCGGAGCGATTCAGGGAAACACAGGAAGTTAGACGCACGACTGACCCAGTTCGGAACTTCTGACGAAATACGGAGGAAAATAGTTACCGGAGATTTGGCGAAAGCTGGCCCAGATTGGAATTACCGGTTTTTGAGGGGAATGACTGAGAAACTTGGGAGAAAAAAGCCGATAGGTTTTTAAGACTGGGAAATGTTTTGCCTGAAGACAAGTGTTACGTAGTTTCAGATTATTTGGCGGGCCGGGCATGGGATTTTTTCGACTGGGTACGTGAAGAAGAGCCAAATATTTCCTGGGAGGATGTTAAGATCGCTTTAGGCCAACGTTTTGGGCCTAAAGAGTTTAGATCAGTCCAAGAGCAATTATTGGGCTTAAGGCAAACCGGAGGAGTGGAAGAATATGAGGATACCTTCCAAACGTTGGCAGCCCGAGTACGAGGAATGGACAAAGAGACTATGTTGGCAGCTAGGGGTGGGACCCACGGGTTCGGTTTGGAAATTTTTAACCCGAAGCGTATCCGATCAATTTTGATATCCGACCCATATCTGACGGGTTGGGTTCGGTTAAGATTCGGTTTTTTATTCGGGTTGGGCCTCGGGTTGGGCTTCGGGTTTAGAGCGGGTTTGAAGTGGGTTTGGAGCGGGTTGTGTCGGGTTTCGCAAGCCACTCACCCTATACATATCCATGATATGTAATTTGAATTAATTAGAGAGTTGTGTTTTATAACAACAAAATTATTCATATACATTTTAAGAGCTCAAAAGAAAATTCTTACATCGACTAGACCTTAGGTTTAAACCGAACTATGCAGATCGAGCCTCTTTGGATCTGTTTCCGGTTTGGTCACAGTTTTGAAAATCAAAAACCGTGAAAACCTAAGCAAACCACGTAATAAATATAATCAATCTAAATCTAGTTAGTCCGACTCAATCCTGGATAAAATCCGACAAACTTGAACTGCCCAAAAATCTAATAAAAAGTTTCACAACCAAATCAAAATACATTTAGATAAATTTATAATTTTATTATTTCATTTTTTATAAAATCAAAATCGAATAATAAAAACCAGTTGACTCTCGAGTAAATTACCAGACTCAATACTCGAGTAAACTAGAAGTGTACGGCCCGATTCAAAACCATGGTGAAACTAAACCGAAACAACTAGTGTTTGTTTGTCTTCTCTTGTGATTTATTCTAGGATTTCAAAAGTTTATTTTATAAAACTTTGAGTAAACAAATAACATTTTGACGAAAAATGGGTTGGGTCGGGTTTTAGTAAAATTAACCGAAAACCGACCCACATAAATTCGGTTAATCGTGGGTCGATTTTCTTCGGGTTTCAACGAAAAAATAATCATCCAATAACCGATCCAATCTTCGAGTTCGGGTCGATTTGCGGGTTGACCCAACCCAATTGCCAGCCCTATTGGCAGCATTCATAAATGGGCTATCAGAGGAACTGCAGGATGATGTGCGTATTATGAGGCCCAGAAACGTATATGAAGCCCTGATGTTGGCATTGACATATGAGCACAAACTAAGGGGTAAGTTAAGTAGGCCTAGTGGCGGAGCCCAATTCGGTAGTAGCAGACAATTTTTGGGCTCAGTCTCTTCAAACATTAACAACGGATTAAGATTTGGATCCAACTCAATCACTTATCAGCCTAATACGAGTAACCGCGAAACAAATACGACCCCCCAAAATAGGCAGTCGGTTCAGCTGCCATCCAAGAGTTTCTCCCAGAACCTAACAAACCATGCGGAAAGGCAACGGCGGCGAGAGGCGAATTTATGCTTCAGATGTGGAGAAAAATGAGAGTCGGGACACCGTTGCAAGGGTACCTTACGTATTTTAGACACAGATACAGGGGAGGAGATTGTAGAAGGAGATCACCCTCACGGAAAAAACATAAGCTCAGACGAAGTCGAGGGGGACCTTGTCAAAGATTTGATGATCTTTCAACCTGCAGTATTGCTTGGAACCTTAGCAGGCATCGATGGAGTCCAATCATTCAAACTGAAGGGAAGCATCCTCAATAATGAAATCTTAGCCCTAATTGATTTAGGCACGAGTTGCTCATTCATTAACTATTATGTGGTTGACAAATGGGGGCTCCAGAAACAAGCGATACCCGAGTTCCAAGTCAAAGTAGGGGACGGATTCTACTCTAGCATCAATGTAGTTTGTGAGAAGTTACTGTTGTTCCTTCAAGGGATCCGATTCGAAATAAATGTTTATCCGTTCAAAATGCCAAGCGTGGATCTAATCTTGGGGATGGATTGGTTGAAGGGGTTGGGAACCTTCCAAGCAAATTTTAAACGACTTTGGCTTAACTGCAAGATAGATGGAAAATAAGTTCGTTTGGTCGGCAAGACAAACCTCACCAGACAAGATATTTCCCTAAAAAGTACTCTCAAATTGATAAGGCATGGAGAACTAGGTTTTTTTGTACATTTAAGCAGTTCAAACGACTCTAAATTGGATGAGGCAGGGGAGTTCAGAAATGTTCAGAGGCTAGTAGACTGCATTCGGGAAGAATTTGCCCCGGTCTTTAACAATAAAGTTTTTTTACCTCCAAGACGGAAAAACGACCACACTATTTGCCTTTTCAAGGATGCCAATCCACCACATATCCGGCCTTATAGATACCCGCATGGCCAAAAGAATGAAATTGAACATTTGATCAAGGAGATGTTAGAAGTTGGATTTATCAGGCCGAGCTAGAGCCCTTTTTCGAGCCCTATTTTGCTTATCAAGAAAAAAAGATGGAGGTTGGCGGTTTTGTGTTGATTACAGAGAACTCAACAAAATAAGCATCTCGAACAAATTTTCGATTCCAGTTATTGAAGAACTCATTGACGAATTGGGAGGAGCAACTTGTTTCTCTAAGATAGACCTCAAAAATGGATATCACCAAATCCGAATGGTGGACGATGACATAGAAAATACAGCTTTCCGAACTCACGAAGGTCATTACGAGTTTTTGGTCATGTCATTCTGGCTAAAAAATGCCCCAGCAACATTCCAAGCAATTATGACTGATCTATTCCGACCATTCCTTAGGGAATTTATGTTGATATTTATGGATGACATTCTAATCTACAGCGTAGACAAAACCAAACACCTTGAACACTTACGGTTGATGTTGAACAAATTGACAAGGGAGCAGTTTATTCTGAACGATAAGAAGAGCATCTTCTTTCAGCCAAAAATCAAGTATTTGGGACATATTATCTCGGCCGAGGGAGTAGCTGCTAATCAAGAAAAGATCGAAGCAATGAAGAATTGGCCAGAGCCAAAATCTGTCAAGGAAATCAGAGGATTTCTAGGACTTACAAGATATTACCGGCGTTTTGTAAAAGGCTTGGCAGTTTAGCTCGGCCATTAACAGATTTTCTGAAAACGGGAAAGTTTGCGTGGTCGGATGAGGCCGAAATAGCTTTTACGAAATTAAAGAGTGCTATGGCCGAAAGTCCTGTATTGACACTTTCAAATTTTGCATTACCATTCGAGGTCCAGATTGATGCATCAAGTTCCGACATCAGAGTAGTTCTAATGCAACAGGGCAGACCGATTTCCTTTTTCAGCAAAGGGTTGTCCCCCACAGCTAAGGCTAAGTCAGTTTATGAAAGTGAATTAATGTCTCTAGTACTTGCAGTCCAAAAATGGAGGCCATATTTGCTGGGTTCAACATTCACAGTTTTTACGGATCAAAAATCGCTTAAATACCTTTTGGATCAAAGGCTATCGACATCCGAACAACACAAATGATTAATAAAACTTCTAGGATATGATTTCAAAATTGCGTACAAACCGGGAAAATAAAACCGGGTGGCCGATGCCCTCTCGAGAAGAGGAGGATGAGAGAAGTATAAGCTATTGCATCTGATTTCTGGACCAGAATTTCAAGAGTTTGGGGGCTTAGCGGAGGAGATCGACGGGGATCCACAACTACGAAAATTGAAGCAAGATATCGTTCAAGGGCATTGCGTAGATCCGCGATATGAGTTAGTCAAGGGTATGTTACTTTATAAAGTGAAAATCGTGATTCCACAAAATTCTCCATTGAAGTTAAAGCTATTACGGGAGTTCCATCACTCACCAATTGGAGGTCATTCTGGAGTATGATGTTTTTACAAACGCATTAGTGCCCAATTTTATTGGAAAGGTCTTCCAAAGGACGTTCAACGGGAAGTAGCAAATTGTAATATATGCCAGCGTAACAAGAATGAATCTCTATAACCGGCCGGACTTTTACAACCTTTGCCAATACTGGATCAAATTTTGGAGGACATCTCAATGGATTTTATCGAAGAACTACCTCGTTCGGAAGGATATGATTCGGTTCTAGTGGTAGTGGACCGTTTGACCAAATTTGCTCACTTCATTGCCTTAAAACATCCGTTCTCAGCCATGCACGTAGCCGAAAAATTTTGCAAGGACGTCGTTCGGCTTCATGGGGTTCCCTGGAGCTTTGTCATGACCGGGACAAGGTTTTCACAAGTAACTTTTGGAGAGAATTGTTCCGCCTCCATCACACGCACTTAAGAATGAGTACAGTCTATCACCCTCAGTCGGATGGGCAATCTGAGGTCGTCAACCGCTGCCTGGAGACATACCTTTGGTGCCTCACTTCTGATCACCCGACTCAATGGGTTAAGTGGCTAGCATGGGCGAAATTCTCGTACAATACTAATTTCCATAGTGCGATCGAGATGACACCTTTCAAGGCTGTGTATGGTCGAGAACCACCTACATTCTTTCGTTATGGAGGAGGCAAAACACTGATCGGCTCTCTAGACAGGATTTTGTTGGATCAAGATGCTGTTCTTCGCCAGCTCCGAACTAACCTTGTTCGAGCTCAAGAACGTATGAAAAAATGGGGTGATCTGAAAAGAACCGAACGCACTTTTGAAGTTGATGATGTAGTTTGGCTCAAAATGCAACCGTATTGGCAGCAGACAGTGGCCAAAAGGAAGAATCAGAAGTTGGCTCCAAGATTTTTGGGACCCTTCAAAATCATGGCGAAGATAGGGAAGGTGGCATATAAATTGCAGCTGCCAGAAGGCTCTAAAATCCATCCAGTTTTCCATGTATCCATGCTAAAAAAAGTAACCGGAGATGCAAGTCACATCGACCGAGCCTGTGATGCAAGACTCAATAGCTAGCCATGGAATTCCTTGGCCAGAACGAGTGCTTCAGCAGAGAATCACGAAATCAGGGAAGCAGTTGTTAATCAAATGGCTGGATCGACAAGAGGACGAAGCAACATGGGAACCAGTGACAACAATGCAAGAACAATTTCCGAATTTCAACCTTGAGGACAAGGTCAATCTTCAACGGGAGAGTATTGTTGCACAAGATATCAAGAGGGGAGGACGCTTCGGGAGAATCTATAACCGAAGGAATACGAGGAAGCATGTTTGAAGCAATACAAAGCTGTTAGAATTCCGTATGGGTGTTATTGTAGGTATTAATTACTGGAAATCAGTATTTAAGGGGAAGGAAGTCTGTTTTAGTGCATGCATTAATCATTGAAATAAACAAGTATTTTCTGAGTCTGTTGGGAGCAGATTTGTGGTATTCTTACGGTTAATTGTAGGAAGCAGCGACAGAGACATCCTCGGTGGGGAGTCGTGTGCGCATCCGCAACAACTCGCTAGTTTTAACTTTTAGTTCAACTTTTTCTTTGTCCTCTTCACCCTTAATGTTTTCTTTTCTTCATCCATTAGGGTATAAAAACCGAAGAAAAGCGAACGATCAAACCAACCAAAAACCGAAGCTCAAAACAGACTAAAAATCAATAAAACCAAAACTCGATGCAAAGCCCAAACTGAAATGAGAAACCAAGGACCGAACCGAAAAATGATGCTTTCTTCGGTTCTCTTTTTCAAAAGCCAAACCGACTTCGGTTTATCTATACATCAACAACAAACTAAGATTTTTATGGGTTCATGATCCAGTAGTTTATTTTATCATTTGAAGCTGATCAAAACGACATTAACGGAACTGGGAGCATCAAATCGCCAAGATGGGGATAAAAAACGAAGCTAAAACTGGAAATTCAAGAGAAAAAGTTGATATTTCAGATAAGATTTGGATAGAAAGATGGTAACTGGGTGACCTTGGAAGAGAGTAGTCCTGCGTAGTGGTGGAAAACGAGCCGGCTAGAGCCCGGGACGGCCGGCTCGTCGAACCTGTCGAGTCATACGAGTCGAGCTTGTCAAGCCTGTCGAGCCTATTCGAGCCGGCTTGGTTGAGCGTTTTTCAAAAAAATTTGGCACGAGCCGGGTCACGAGCCTCGAGCCTAAACGAGCTAGCCGAACCGAGCCTGTCGAGCCTAAACGAGCCCAACATAGAAATTTTGTTTTCGTATATTGAAGTTTTATAACTTTTCGTATTATGTAATTTTAAATTTTGATGAAAAATTTATGCCTATTGTTTTCTTCAATCCAAAAAAAATTGCCAAAAAAAAGTTTGATAACATTTGTATGTATCGCCTCCATTATGCCAAAGGAACACAAAAACAATAGCATCGAATCAATATCTCAAAGAAACTCGAAAACAATAGCATTGAAACATCGAATCAATAGCATTCAACATATATAACATCTGATTTGAAATCAATTCGTGAAAGGTTAACAATTAATAATCATGCATTGTACTAATCAAAATATAAACACCGAAATCATTCATTGTGCCAAGTGGATGAGTGCGGTCGACCCTTTCGAGTGAGGTCGACACTATTCTCGATACTATTGTTGTCAGGCGTTTGACGAAGAAATAAACAAAATTGCACCTCTAATTGCATCAATATGCGGTGATACAAATTGCATGTCATCTTTAACAATTAAATTTAAAATATGACAAATAAACGAAAGGTAACTCTCATTGTGCAATACTCTTGTTGTCGATACTCTCGTTGCATGTCATCTTTAACAATCAAAATTCTCGATACTCTTGTTGTCGGGCGTTCCAATACGGTTCCCTCGTGATCAAACATTGAGAGATGTAACTCTCGTTGTGCCACATATTTTGTAGCACCTTCTCGCATTCTATCATGCGAATAAACGAAATTTCCTGTACCAAGAGTGTTTAATTGTAATTGCATACGATCATTCGAGTGCAAGTGCTCGTGATATTTTTTGTAATGTCGATTCATTGTGCTAGTGGTGGATTCATAAGAAATTCTCGGTTAACTCATACAATTTATAGAATTCCCTCATAACAGCTACCTTCAATCGACCTGCAGTATTTCCAAGGTCGACCGGATGTTATCGTTGAATATGAAAATTCTAGTCGTTACATTATACCGGTCGATCGGCTATTACCATTGAGGGAGTGAAGGAAGAAGATGAACCAGAGNAGAAACCAGATTGGTGCCAAGGAAAACACAGAAACCACTCGTGCTTTTACGATCATCCTGACAAGAAGCCCAATCTGCATCAGTGTAGCAAGTAATATCGGTAGATAAGTCTCGTATAATTGATAAACCGAGAGAAGATGTGCCTTTGAGGTAGTGAAGAATACGCTTAACTGCTTGCCAATGTACATCTGTAGGACAATGCATAAATTGACAAACTTTATTTACCGCGAAGGCAATGTCCGGTCGAGTTAGACAGCAAAATTGAAGAGCACCGACAATGTTGCGAAACATAGTTCATATGGAAGGGGATTGCCCGAGGCCTTCGAGAGAACCGGACTGGCAACCATTGGGGTGCTAATTGGCTTGCAATTCGTCATATTAGCCCGGGCTAGAAGATCCAAAAAATAACTAGATTGAGATAAAACCAGAGAACCAGCAAATCTGGTGACTGAGATTCCGAGAAAGAAATTTAGATCTCCAAGGTCCCGAATAGTAAATAATGATTTCAAGAAAACCATAAATTCATTCAGAACTAAAGAATTATTACCCGTGAGGATAATGTCATCCACATGGACTAGCATAAACATCGTATTATTTTTACCATTGTAAATAAAGAGAGACGTATCTGATTTTGACGACCGGAAACCCCAATGAATGAGTGCATTGTAAAGTTTCGTATACCATGTCTGAGGAGATTGTTTTAAGCCATAGAGAGCCTTTTTCAATAGGCAAACTGCTGAAGGGATACTAGAATCCACGAAACCGGGAGGTTGGTCCATATTTATCGTCTCGAGAAGATTTCCATGAAGGAAGACATTATTAACGTCTAAATGCCTTATAAGCCAGTCACGAGAAAACGCATAACAAAGTATAGTCCGAATAGTTGTCGGTTTGACAACCGGACTAAAAGTTTCCAAATAATCAATACCTTGGGTTTGATCGTACCCTTTTGCTACTGAACGAGCCTTATATCGAGAGATGAGACCATTGGCATCAAGTTTGACTTTAAAAATCCACTTGCAACCTATAACTTTAGCATCAATCGATTTCGGAACAAGAACCCAAGTCTTCTTATGATGTAGAGCATTGATTTCGGCCTTCATTGCCGAACACCAATGCACATCTTTGGAAGCCTGCAAAAACGACTTAGGTTCCAAAGTAGAGCATGAATTTGTGAGGAAAACCTTGGGCTTGAAAATTCCAGATTTGGACCGGGTAACCATAGCATGAGCAGAAGATAATCTAGACCTATTATTAATTATGGGCAAATCGTTTTCCAGAGGTGAAATGGATGGGGCACGAGAATTAGGAGGAGAATTTAAGGGTGGCTCAAAGGGTGGATCAAGAATGTTGGGAGGGCACGACAAAGGAAGTGTCGGAATGGATACCGAGAACTGTGTGGCAAGATGCAGATTCAGCTTGAAGGTTTCAAAAGGAAATGAATTTTCAGCAAAATAGATATGTCTAGTAACATATATTCTCCCCGAAGAAGTATTGGCGCATACATAGCCTTTATGATTATCACTATGTCCAAGTGGCTAATTTTTCAGCAGATATAGACGAAACAGCCGTGGAGAGAGCAGCAGACCTTGAATTCGCAAAACGGGAGAAGGGCGTTCTGTACAATCCATTAGTCAAGAGTCCTGAGAACAGAGTTTGACGGGAGGTCTGATCCTTGATAAAAAAAAGTGATTGGAATGAAATTCGACGAAAATTGAATTATCCCGACAAAGTGGGGGAATACTAAGCAGTTTATGAGAAAGTACAGGCGAATGAAGAACAAATTTGAGCTCAAGGTTTTTAGACGGAGTATGAAGAACAGAATGCCCTAAATTAATATTAGGAAGAGAATTACCGTTAGCCGCCATGATTTGAGATGCTCCTCCATATGGAATCGGGTCCAGCAAATCCGCTGCACAAGGCATCAAATGATGCGTTGCTCCCGAGTCGAGCATCCAAGAATCGTCGGTAGCACGAGGAGGAATTGAAGGCGACGGAAGGGGGAGAATCCCGACCGAGTTCGCCTGTGGGGAGACATTTTGTTGGACTAAGGCTGCGCGGAAGGAGCCTGCATTCGGCAGATAATAACACGAGAGGGCTTTGTGGCCCACTCGATTGCAAATTTGGCACCTGAGCTTGAAATTTGAATTAGGCTTAAAATGTCTACCCAGAGGATGATCAGACCATTGCGAATTTGGGCCAAAGGAGTTAGCTTGCCATGGAACATTCTGATTGAAATTAGGGCCAGAGAAAACAGGTTTGGGATTTTGGGGAAAGTTCGGGCGGAAATTAGGGCGAGGATTCTACCGGTGCTGAGGGCGATAAGCAGCGTTCACCTACACCGGAGTTGCTGCAGAGTTGGGTTGAAGAGAGCTCGAGAACGAGAGCTGGGCAACAGAATTCTGCTTCTCCAGGCGAGCTTCATAGCTTAGAAATAAGCTATGAATTTCTTCAATAGAGGGTTGATCGGAGCAGCTGGTGATGGAGGTGACTAGCGGGTTATACTCACTTCTCAATCCTCCGACAAAGTACAACACCTTATCGTGGTAAGATACTGGTTCTCCTATGGCCGCTAGTGTGTTGTACAAGGAAGTAAGCTTCTGAATATAATCGTTTGCTGATAACCCATCCTTAAAAATAGAGTGCAGTTGAGCACGAAGGTCAATGATCCTATCAAGAGACGAAGATGCGAACATCCTGCCGAGGGCTTTCCAGATTTCAGCCGCCGTCGTGTAACAGACTATTTGAGGAAGAACATCCTCAGAGAGAGACGCAAAAATCCAAGACATCAGCAGTCGATTATACCGTTGCCATAGGAGGTATTCTGGATTTTGCTGAAGGAAGATCGAGTCCAGGAATTCGGAAGGAGGAGTCGGGTTATCAAGTAAGGCTTCCAACCCATTTGCGATTACAATGTTAAGAAGCTGAGCTTTCCAGACTAGGAAGTTCGTTTGATCTAGCTTGATCGTTAGAATTTGGTTTGCAGACGGAAATGAAGGCAGTGAAGAAAATGACGGTGAGTTAGAAGAGGCCATTGATCCGAACTTGGTGCTCTGATACCAAGTTAGGAAATGAGGGAGTGAAGGAAGAAGATGAACCAGAGGAAGGAAGAAATATCACGGCTGAAATCTATTACATTTTGCATTCCCCGTAAAGGAAAAAGAACCCACTATTTATACATGAATATAAAACTAAATCTATAGAAGAATAATAAAAATTAATACAAAAGATAATTACAAAATGATGCTAATGCTAACAGACACTTTCATTTACGATAAATACTTTGCGGTCGACATATATAAACGTGGTCGACACCTAAAACATTCTGGAACATATAGCGGTCGACACATTCTTATGCGGTCGACCCACAAAAATTAAAATATCGATTAAGCGTCGACCGCTGTTACACTAAGTATCGACTGTACTCCAGGTATTTCGAGCTTACCGAGTCAGCTCGCGAGCTGGCTTGCGAGCTGGATCGGTTGGCTCGGTGTTGCCTAGCCGACGAGCCAGCTCGAGTGAGCCGACATGCCGGGCTCGATGCGGACTCGAGCTTTGGCTCGAGCCATACTCGGCTCGAATAACACCACTAGTCCTGCGGTTGCCATCTACAAAACTGTTAATCCTTGTCGGATCGCCGGGTTCTTGTATGATTAATTTAGCGAAATCCTGGATTAGTTTACTCAGATGACGCAGTCGTATAACTATATGATTCGTTTTTGTTGTTTGTGAATGTACCTCCGAGTTGGTTCTAATTTTTAAGTCCCCGGTAACAAAGCTTTAATTCCAGCTACCTTCTCTGGATTCGTACCCTTCGACATTGACGCCTCTCTTCAAAGCTTTCTCTCCATCGGAAATTATTGTAACCAGTGTTTAATCTTATCGTTTTCCTTCTGGGTGTCCTCGCTCTCTCTGATCTCGATCGCACCCATGTCGAAACAGACCTACCGAGTTTGTTTCTGCTTCCGGCGGCGGTTCAAGATGGCGATTGCGGAGGCGCCGGCGGAGATCAAGGCGGTTTTTGAGAAGTATTCGGAGAGCGGACTTATGACGGCCGATCACCTTCAGAGATTTCTGATTGAGGTTCAGAAAGAGGTGAATGCAACGAAGGAGGAAGCTCAGGCCATTATTGAGAAGAGTCTTCACGAGTTCAAGCATTTGAGCATTTTTCATCGCAAAGTTCTTAATCTTGAAGCCTTTTTCAGATTCCTCCTCAGCGACTTCAATCCTCCTCAGTCTTCACTTGGGGTCAATTTTCTCTTTAGATCTGCAGATTTACTCTCTGGGTTTTCAATTTGAAGAGTTTTTTCTTCATCTCTGATTGTCTTTAATGGAGGAAACTTCACTTATTTATGTTCTTACCTAGTTTGTCGTTCTAGGTTCATCATGATATGTCTGCTCCTTTGTCTCACTACTATATACACACGGGCCACAACTCGTACCTGACTGGGAATCAACTCAGTAGTGATTGTAGCGATGTGCCTATTATTCAAGCACTGAAGAAAGGTGTGAGAGTGATTGAATTGGATATCTGGCCTAATTCCACCAAAGATAATATTGATGTTCTTCATGGAAGGTGCTCAATTTCAGAAAGACTTAACATTTTTGGTCGTTTTTTTCTTAAATTCTGATTAGGATACTATGTCTTTTTTAATGTAGGACATTAACTGCACCTGTGGCGCTTATCAAATGTTTGAAGTCTATTAAAGAACATGCTTTTATTGCTTCTGAATACCCTGTTGTGATAACACTCGAAGACCATCTTACCCCGGATCTTCAGGCTAAAGTTGCCGTGGTAAGCAACATTTGGATTTTCTCGAGGGGTGAATTCTATGATCGTAGAAATTGTTCTTCGCATAACTATTGTATGAATTGTTCTTTAGATGCTGACTGAAACCTTTGGAGATATACTGTTTTATCCGGGCTCGGATTGTTTAGCTGAATTTCCCTCTCCCGAGTCACTCAAGAGAAGGGTCATTATATCGACTAAACCTCCAAAAGAGTACCTTAAATCGAAAGAGGAAACTGAGAAAGGAAAATTACCTGCCGAAGAATCGGCCTGGGGAAGGGAAGTATCGATCCTGAGAAGCAATTCTGTAACAGACGAAAAGGTGTGTATTTAGTACAAATTTAGTAATTTTCACTCAAGTCTTTGAAATAGTTTCATATGAGGCTCAATCCATAGATTTGATGAAATTTTTGTTAGACTAATACTAGATTTATCTTTTTAGCATATTTTATTATTATACATACCAATGCGTCGAGCTTTGATTGATTTAGTTAACGTTCATTTAATGTTTTATAATTTAAATAATTATTTATTATACTTATTGCACTAAGCACAACTCGACACGTTAATGTGTAGAATAATAATGTACGCTAAGAAAATAAATATAGCATTATCATTTTTTATATACAAGGATGTTTAGTCATTAGTAAGGTAAGAAAAAATTTAAGGTATGATTTTGGGAATGCCAAGCTGCCATTAAGGTGCTTTAAGAAATCAAGCTCTTCTAAATTGCTTGTACTATTTGTTCTTTTTTTTGGTTTGTTAGTGTTCTTGTTGATCTATTATCTTAGTTGTTTAAGGATATTAAGGGCTCTTCCAGTTTCTAATTCGAGCTTTTGATCTGCGTTTAGGACAACGGTTTAGACGACGAAGATAGCAATGATGAGGAAGATGTCGTAGATGTGAAATTGCAAGAACATACATCGCCCGAGTATAAGCGATTGATTGCTATTCATGCTGGAAAGCCAAAAGGCGGATTGGACGAATGTCTTAAGGTAGATCCGGATAAGGTTAGACGGCTCAGCTTGAGCGAGCCACAGTTAGTAAAAGCAGTGCTTACTCATGGAAAAGACATTGTCAGGTATTAAAATGTTCTTTGAACAATTGGATGGTTCAAACTTGTCTTTGATGGTGATTCGATTTTTGATTTGGTCTAGGTTTACTCAACGGAATATTCTCCGGGTTTATCCTAAGGGAATCAGGATCGATTCATCCAATTACAATCCAATGGTCGGGTGGATGCATGGAGCTCAGATGGTTGCGTTTAATATGCAGGTTTACCTGTTTTTCTTTTGAATCGATGATTATTTATTCGTATGAATGTTTTGATAGAATCAAACATTGAAAGACTAAATCTGATCCCCATCCTCTGACTGGTACTATGTTTCTTGTCTTGCCGAGCATTGCCGTTTTTACTCATTTAAGGACTGAAAAATGGATTCGATAGGGATATGGAAGATCGCTTTGGTTAATGGAAGGGATGTTCAAGGCTAATGGCGGGTGTGGTTATGTGAAGAAACCAGATTTTTTGCTGAAGAACGATCAAGAAGACGATGTTTTTGATCCGAGAGCTCAGTTACCAATTAAAACAACCTTAAAAGTAAGTGCATTTTCTACGATAGTGGTCTTTTTCCTTCGCCAACCGCGGAAACGATCAATTTTCAAAATCTTCGTTTGTCAACTAGGTTACCGTCTACATGGGAGAAGGATGGTACTATGATTTCCGCCATGATCATTTTGATGCATACTCCCCTCCAGATTTTTACACTCGGGTAAGATTTTACCATCTATGTTTGACTTATTGCATCAATCAATAGTTGACACATTATTACCAATCGAGTCGGGTTTTGATAGAAATGGACCCAAACCGATGAGTTAGGTTTTATAAAATTTATCGAATAAATCAATTCGATCAAAATTCTAACCAAAATTTTGAGTTGGTTTCGGTTTTGCTTTACATTCTCTTCGGTTTTATAAAATTCAAACTCGTAGAATATTGACTTATCAAACTAGAATTCAATTATTTTTTCATAAATTTTATATTTAAGAGCCAATATGTCGATTCAGGTAAAATTAAATATGAGCTTAATCTGACCATACATTCGATCAGAACCAAATCGAAGCCAAAATTTTGGGTTAGTTTGGTTCGGGTTTATAATGATTTTTTCTTAAACTAAAACCGATCCAACCCAAATATTCAGGTTGAGTCAGTTTGACGGGTTGATCTAATCTGATCGCCGACTTTTTTTATTTTTACCTGAAATCGATATTTTTTCTCCGACAATTGTAGGTGGGAATAGCCGGAGTTCCAGCGGACGAAATAATGAAGAAGACAAAAACAGTGGAAGACAATTGGCTTCCTGCATGGAACGAAGAATTTGAGTTTCCTCTAACGTTGCCCGAAATCGCCATTCTTAGCATTGAAGTTCACGAATATGATTTTTCTGAAAAAGACGATTTTGGTGGGCAAACGTGCCTTCCGGTATTTGAGCTCCGGCAAGGCATTCGGGCAGTGCCGTTGTACAGCCAAAAGGGCGAGAAGTACGAGTCGGTAAAGCTTCTAATTAGATTTGAATTTGTGTGACATAATTTGATGCAATTTTCATTCCACGTCTGTGTACAGCTTCCTTATTTTTGTGACTCCATTTGTGTTGATAATAACCAAGACTATGTATCTGCATGTATTATAAATGTTGGGTTGGTAATTGCACAGTGCGCTGTCTAACTTACACGTGTCCAGCCTACATGAGATCCCAACTTAAAATGTTAACGTGAATCTCAACTTAAACAATCTTAAAATGTTAGTTTCGATTCAAATCAAATCGAATATAAGATCAGATTGAGTTTTAATATTATTTTACAAGACTTGATCTATCAGATCAGTTGGAAGTTGTAACGGAGGAAATATAATTTTTTTTAAGAAATAATTAATTTTTAATTTGTTAAAATTGATAATGCATTAGTTTGAATTTTATAAATTTAAATATAAATTAAAATTGAGATCAAATTTAAATTTTATTAAATATTATAAAAAGCAATTTATTAATTCAGATTAGATTTTTATTAAAATTCAAAGTAAATCCACTACCCTCTCCACGCGCTTGAAGAGAGAGTGTGAGGAGAATAGTAAAAAAACAAAATTGATACGAGAATTGGCCAATCAGAGAAGACGAACAGGGTCTATTGGAGTTGACTTGGTCATCATTGGATATGCTTTAGATGACGTGTACATGGTAAAGAGAGAAATGTTACAATACAACCGAGCCCATTTGAAACTTCTCCATTATCCAATCAGTTGGAAGCTAAGGTTGTTTAGTAATTTCCTTGGCTTTCAGCGTAGAAAACGACCTAAGTAGCTGAAGTCAGGCGTCGTTCCGATTCCACGCCACTCGATCCAGCCCTCTCGGAATTCTTCAATTCATACGTTTCGCTGCCATGGCTTCCATTTCCTCAAGCCCAAGATCTGTCGAAGACATTTTTAAGGACTACTGTGCTCGACATTCCGGTCTTGTACGCGCTTTAACCTACGGTAACTTCTCTATCTTCGATTTGTATTTGGTTTATCAAAGTTTATGTTGGGTTTAATCGCGGGTTTGTTTTTGTTTTTAATTCCAGATGTAGATGAGTTTTACTCGCTCTGTGATCCTGGTGAGTTTTACTTACCTATTTCTCCTAGTTTTCTGTTTGGCTGCGGATATAACTGACGAAATCGATAATGCGAATTGGCTTTTCGTCGGTGGATTTTTAGAAAAGGATCGTTTTTTCTTGGTTAAAGGGTCATTTTTTAGAAGTGTAGTTCTTATGCATATTTCTAAGAAAGACAATTTTGTTAAGAGATAAATACGAATGATTTAATTATTTTTCACTGAAAAGCTCGAGTTTTTGGGAGAGTTTGTATTTTTTTCACGATATTAGATTTAAAGTTTTTCAAGTTCGATCATTGACAAAAGTAAAAAAATCTCATTTAAAAAAACTCATGTAAGCATAAAAAAATAATTTACATGTTAGGAAGAATGTTAATAGATAAGATAAATGATTAAGTTAGTTTTCACCCATAAGTTTGGGCTTTTAGGATAGATGATAATTTGTCAACTTTCACAACTGTTTTCTTGTAATCTGTATAATGTGGTGATCTGGTATATTGGTTAGTGGAGGAATTTCTGCTCATTTTATAAGAATGTTGTCTTTTTTAAATCTCAGACAAGGAGAATTTGTGTTTGTATGGACACGCCAACGAGTCGTGGGATGTAACTCTACCGGCTGAGGAAGTTCCTCCAGAGCTTCCTGAACCTGCATTGGGTATTAATTTTGCAAGAGATGGGATGAAAAGGAAGGATTGGCTTTCACTGGTGGCTGTGCATAGCGATTGTTGGTTGCTCTCGGTTTCTTTCTATTTTGGTGCTCGATTAAACCGAAACGAAAGGTATGGACGAGTTTTAACTTGATATTTTGATTTAGTGTTTTAGCTTAACTAATTACTTTTAATATGATAGTAGACTACATTTTTCTTGGATTTAAAGAGTCTCGAAGTTTCATTCTTCCAAAATTAAGAGTGACAATTAGATCGATCAACCCGTCAAACCGACTCAAACCAACTATTTGGGTCGAATCTGATAAGTTTTTAATTTAAAAAAGATCGATGTGAATTCAAATTGAAACTAACCCAAAATTTCGAATCAAACTTAGTTCATATCGAATATATGATTGGATTAAGTTCAAATTTAATTTTACATGAACCGATCTGTCAGATCAAGTCAGTAAACTCATCAAATCTAAAATTTATGAAGAAATAATTGAATTTTAGTTTATCAGGTCTATAACCCGTGGGCTTGAATTTGACGATACCACATGTGAATCCGAATCGAAACTAACTTGAAATTTTTAGCAAGATATGGATCGAATCAATTATTCGGGTCGTTTTAGTTCATATCTAATTTTAAAAATCTCGGCTCATTAGATCTAATACATTCTCTATCAAACCACGACCCGAACTCACGGGTTTCACCCCTAGCCAAAGTCACTTTTTGACGTGATGAATTTCGGACCGGGTTAGGTTTCAGGGGTGATAATAGCTAACCATATTAGTATTTTCACTTTATGTCTCTTGGATTTTGTCACTCCCTTCTCTTTCACAAAATAAACCTGAAGTGTTTATTTTAGGACAAGGAGATCGTCAGAAATCCTTTCTTTTTTCAATGCAATCGCTCTTTTGATTTTGAAAAAAAAAACTTTATCAATAAACTGCTTCTTCTGTACATTCATCTCTACTTATGTAGAATAACCAATAGTTAGCACTCATAAAAAAATCTATAATCCGCTCATGGGAAAAGTCCTTCCAGCATCACGCATTAATATCCTTTTAACGTATAATTAGATCAGGTAATCATTCAAATTAAGAACATAAGCTCGTTGCTTTTTCTTTCTCTAGAATTGGGCAATCCTAAACCTTGAACATGAAAAATTGAGGAAAAAACTTCCATCTCCTCAATTCCTTATTTCCTCAATCATATAAACAAAAATTTCCTTATTTTCACTTTAGCCTCTCATTTCCCTAAATTTATAAAATAAAATCAAACTCAAAATTACATATAATCCTTAAAAGTACCGGTTTGTACAAAACCAGAGTTTTCGAGTTAGATGCCTGGAGATATGTGAGAGGCTTGACAAAGACACTTGAAAAGAATTTTTAAGATTTAGGGATAGGGTATCTTAAGCTGATTATTTTAGCAAATATTCTCCATTCAATTGTCATGTTTATTGGAATCTGTAGAGATTGATGCTCTAATATTTCTCGATGCGCACTCAGAAAATTTGTCTGTTCTTTGTATTTCTCGAGCTTTTAAGGCTCAGGTTCCCCATACCTGTAATAGATTATGGCTTTTTATTGGTGTGGAATACTTGAGAAGAGAGATATTTGACATTAGATTAGGAATTTTCCTTTAATAATGTCTAACATGGATTCTGCTCTTAATTTATATCTTATCTCCGTCATAAAACATGACGGGCTAAGCTTCGATTAAAAGTAGTTTTTGCCTTGAAGTCTACCATGTTATCGATCGATGTCTAACCTCGTTTTAATAGTCTGTGCTGAATATCTGAATAATGAGGTGTGAAATAAGGTTGCTTTTATGTCAATTCATGTTACTTTTTTTTATCCTTTATCCTTTGTATATAACAAATTCTATTGTGAGATTGAGAATTTTCCATTTCATGAACTAACTTTCCTCTTCTCTTAAGTGAAAGTTTTCCACTTGAACTTTTAAGATCTTATAACACGGGTAAAAATAGCAACTGTAAACTCTTCTTTTCGTTTAGGAAGCGCCTGTTTAGCCTGATAAACGACCTGCCTACCGTTTTCGAAGTCGTAACGGGAAGAAAGCCAGTGAAAGAAAAGCTTAGCATGGACAGTGGAAGTAAATCTAAAAACACTCCCAAGGTGAACACAATCACACGAAATTAGTTTGATGTTGTAGAGATCGATCCATCGATTTTTGTAAATTAGTTAAATTGTTGCAGAGATCGATCGAAGGACAGGCGAGAAGCAGCAATTCTAAGCTGATCGAAGAAAGTTACGGAGAAGACGAAGACGAGCACAGCGACACGCTTTGTGGAAGCTGTGGGGGTAATTACAGCGGGGACGAGTTTTGGATCGGGTGCGATATTTGCGAGAGGTGGTTTCACGGGAAATGCGTGAAAATAACTCCGGCCAAGGCAGAAAGTATTAAACAGTATAAATGTCCATCTTGTACTGCAAAGAAGGGCCGACCATAGGATCGCACGATTCTGACATAGGCGTAGTTTGTTTTTGCTAGAATCCGTTCTTTTTTTTTTCTTTCTTTCTCGTGTGTTCTAGTGATTATTTCGGATAATCTCAGTTGCTTAATCCACGATTTATCTCGGCCTTTGACTCAATTTATATCCCCTTTTTAGTGTTCTATCTTTATATGACAGATTTAGGCTCAATACAGAAAGCCTCGCAGATTATAATACTCTTATGTTCAAACTACATCCTGAAAATTTCCGTTAATTGTTCTAATTCTTCTCGAAATTGCGCTAAAATGAACGATACAAAATCGAACCTCAAAACTGGTTAAAATATAAATCAAACCTGTCCCAATTACCAATGTTGTTTATATAGTTTCACGGTCATAGTCTTTTGCAGCTTTCACGATCATCTGCACGCCCGACCTCTTCGATAAATCACAGAAGATATATGTGAAAGAACTTGGTCAAGAAATTCATCAAAAGAAGCACATGATTATTCATACATGAAAATCATATTGAATACCAGCTTTTTATTCTATTTATTTTCAATTAAATTATATTTAAAATGGTCAAACATACCACCATGATCTTACTTAAAGCTTAGACTGGAAAAATAATCTGGGTTCCGACTGGTGTAAATTTTATTTTTCATCCCGATGTCTTCGATCCGCTAAGCTCAGTGTCGGTTTGATAATAATCGATATCCCCCGAGTCGCTCACAAAATGATTTTGTTTCATGCTTCTTGTGAGATCTCCTAGCAAAGTGTAGTGGGATGGGAGCCGATTTTCGAGGTTCGCAATAATTTTCCCGAGCGCGGGCTTGGCTGCTCTCGCTTGTTTCACTTGTCATGACCGTAATTACCTCGAGTTTCTCGAATAGAATTCGTCGTGAAGGTGAAGAGTAAGAACTTACAGCTTCGACTAGGTGGTAACGAGGGATATGAGGGAAGAGATGATGGATGGCATGCGTTCCGATAACTCGACACTCCGAGCGATCCTTGAACTCTTCAAATTCCATTCCGGCACTCTACGTAAGCACCCTATGACGGAGACTGTGATCACCAGAATCAGCCATGATTGTGAGCTTTTGATCTTCGCTTCCGACTTTTTATGGGACAAGGTAAAATTATATCTCCATGGTTGACCTTGTTTGCTTTGATCTCCGACTAACTAGAAATTTTTATTTTGTGAATTAAAATAAATAATTAAATTATTTTTCATCGATAAAATTAAGCTTATTGTTGCATTTCATTAAATTATTCAATCATCTAAAATACATGTATGATTCAATTAATTTAATAAATTAATTACATTATTACTTATGTCACATGTGTTTTAAGAGAATAAAGATATAGAATAAATCTCAAAATTTAAATAATTAAAAATTTTAAATGCATAATTTAAAATCACGAATGCAACCTGCTTCGAGACCAAACAACACATGCAAATAAATTAGTGGCGCATGTTGCTGCATCTCAACACGACGTACCCCCTTTCTCGTAGGAGTGAGACAAGATTATTTGCTATCTGATATCATCGCGAAAATAGAATTGAAATTGGTGGCCACGATTTCAGAATTTTCGAACCGAATTGGAATCGTGGAATAGAAAGTGATTATGGTTTAAGCGGTACTTGGAACAAGCTTTCAAATTTATATAAAATTTTATTCTATTTTAATCATTGTTTTATCCGCGGTCTGATTTCGATTTCACGGTTCTTACCTACAAAACTAGAACTAAACTGAACCGGCTCTTTTTGGTTAGACCATCCGATTCTGTCACCTCGGACCGGAGTAAATCTTAGAGAGAGTGAGTCGAAACGCTAAGGCCCAGAACAGGCCCACGATAAAGTTTCAGGAATGTAAGGCGCAGAAACCTCTCATCTTCTCCGCTCAACCCAATCTCTCTCCCCCCTCCCTCCCTCTCTCTCTCCCTCTCTATGGTTGGCCCGTAGGCGACAGACAGTAAGATGGCCGTATCTCTGAACTCAGTCGTCTGCTTCATCTCAAGGGTAACACTCCCCACTTTTTTTCTTTTTTTATCATTTTTGAATTATCCCTGAACTCGGCCGTATCTCATCAAGTGTTTTGTTTATTCTCCGCTCTAAGAATTAGGAAGGGCTTGAACCAAGCTGGATCTTCATGAATTCGCCCTGATAAACCGGGATGGAAATTCCGACATTTTGCTTCCATTATTCTGTGTTGCTTAAATTGTTTGTGAAATCCGAGGATTTGGGGATAGTTTCTTCCTTGGATTTTACTTCTTGTAGCGTAAATTTCCTGCAACTAATTATCGTTTTTCTGAGCATCCGGGAAAATCCTCTCATTTCACTAATTTTGACTACCATTCAAGTCTTTGTTTGTCTTGAATTTGTGTTGATTTTTGGCCGGGGTTATCAGGTTCAGGTCTGGTTTTTTTTTAAACTATGACAGAACCATTAACTTTCGGTCCCAAATTTTCCCGATCTAGACTGGACCATCATAAGATTAGGACCACCAAGACAGCCGGATCATATATTTGCTTTTGGACCAAGACCGACTAATTTGCCGGTCTTGGTTCAGTTCTAAGATCCGGGTCGGTTCTGCTCACCCTGATATATCTTCTGATTAATGATTAGAACTGTTCCATTGAAGCAGGAGGGAAACTTGGATAAAACAATCCGAATCACATACCTTCGAAGAGCTAGTGAGAAGAGAAGACACGGGCTGTGTTTGTCAATCAAGAACAGCAACCAACTGAATTCAGACATCGACGACAAGAGTGCAACAAACCAAGAAACGCCCAATGAATCATCTTCATCGTTAGATCAGAAACTAGGGACATCATCGGCCAAGAAATCTCCATTGACGGCCAAAGAAAGACTTAGAGCCGCCCGTGTTCTTAGCCGTTACACGGAATCAGCCAAGTCCTCGAAACCCGAAATGGGTGCTAAGGTGTTGGATGCTCTGCGAGAAAGTGACGGAGGAAAGCGAAGATCGGGACTTCCCGAGGCCCCGACCAATATGTTGGATGATAGCAAGCGAGGAATGCCAAAACCGGGCCTGACATTCGATTTTCCAGGGGGTTTCGATTTGTTCATTATCATAGTTTCTTTTGTGGTAATCAGCACAGTAATGTTTGGCACTACTTACATTGTGTGGAAAGCTGGTGCAATCCATTTCAATGAGTACTGAAATAGATAGAAATCAAACTGTTTCTCTTTAATTTTTCAAGAGCTTGCTTTCTTCTTTCTGAGTAGAGATTCCTGCATTTTATATCTGAAGAATTGAAGCTAGATGGAAATGCAATTGCATATTGGATTTTGGAGTTGAAATCTTAGCTCTCTCTCTCTCTCTCCCCCCTTTCTCTCTCCCATTCTTCTCCCTCCTCAAGCTAGAGATTGACAGACAAACAAACAGTGAGAATGGCGATGCCCTTTGATCATATCAATTTTCAATGGATAGGATAAAAATGGAGAAAGCACAAAGTATCGACAGAAATTGAGAAGACTAGGAAGAATTACAGCTCAACAATCGATCAATCTTTGGTCAAAAACACTGGGATTTCTATGAACCAAACCCATTGATAAAAATATGATTTTTCGAACGCAGAAATCAGAAGACTAACAGTATGAATCAATGGTTTTCATCAATATCTCCGAATAAACTACTCAACAAAGCCTAGAGGTGAATGCAAAGAAATGTATTAAAAATCTGATCCATAAGGCACAGGTAGATCGCAAAATTCATAGTTTGACATAGAATTTTACCAAAAGAAACTCGAAATCGAATATCATTATCACTGAGAAAGACGGGATAATAGTTCCGAAGATAAAATCTAAAACACTGAACCCGGAAATCGAACAAACATTCCTCTCGATCATAACGACGAACGAGGACGAAACCAAAATTCAACTCTAAATGTTAAAAAAAAACGACTTCGATTTCATGAGTAAGGAACTACTTGGATCTCTGCCTCATCTTTCGACGCTTCCTTTTCAATCGCCTCATTCGCTTCTTCTTCCACTGGTACAACCGCAAGAAATAATAATTCAGAAATCAAAATAAGTACGAAAGTATGAGGTCAGAGCAAAGAAACAAACCTTAGCTCTCATGGTGAAAAATCGCCTCCCCTCGAACGGAACCCTAGCCAGAAAAACCGCGGCTGCCAAAAAACTGCTAGGGCTCTCTACCAAGATTTATACGTAGGGAGAGATTTGATCGAGCTTTGCTGGGCCTTTGATGGGCTTCTTTTGCAAGAAGGCAATCCAACTTTTTTCTAGTTGCCCAAGGGTTTTGACAACTTAAACCAAGGGTCAACAAAACCAGATCAAAATCGTAAATTGAATTAAAATTGTTAATTTTAATTTAGTATTAGTTTTAATTTTTAAAAAATCGTTATTAATGGGCCGGTGCTAGTTTTTAGGACTAAAAATCGTGAAATTGAAATTGAGACCGTGAGTAAAAAAAGTTCAAAAATAAATAAAACCGGACAAAATTTTTTAATAAAATCTAATATAAATCCTAAAATTAGTTATAAACATACACAATTACTTAAAATATGACTCAAATATAATAAATATTATTATTTTTGTTATATTTTAATTTTTTTAATATAAATTAAAAATTTGATTAAAATTGAGACGGAACCGGAGTCGTTAGTTCTGATGCCGGTTCCAAAAATTCAGAACTGTGAGTTCCAATTCTAATTCTATTTCGAGATAAAATTGGTCTGACCCGACCCATGCTCATCCTTAAACTTCTCACCGAGGTGGGCATAACTGGAAATAAAAACTATATATTTTTTGTTATATTTTAATTTTTTTAATATAAAATAAAAATTTGATTAAAATTGGAACGGAACCGGAGTCGTTGGTTCTAATGCTGGTTCAAAATATTCAGAACTGTGAGTTCCAATTCCAATTCTATTTCGAGATAAAATTGGTCTGACCCGACCCGTGCTCATCCCTAAACTTCTCACCGAGGTGGGCATAACTAGATCGGAATAACGTTTAGAATGGAACCGTTAACTATTTATGATTCATTTTTTATTTTGAAGGTAAAAACCATGAAAACTAAAGAGATAGTGAGCCTAAAAATATGATCTAAAATAAGGTAAAATTCACTTCAAAACTAAATAAAATTAATATAAATTCCAAAACTTGTCTCAAATTTCGTCAAAACACTTCAAATTCAATCCAATTTTAATGAAAAATATTGTGTGTGTGTATATATATATATATATAAATATATATTTAAATATGCATTTGGCCTGAAACTAAACCAAAATCGTATTCCACAATCGTTCCAAAAATACAAAACCATATTTTCGAGATTCTGGCATCAAACCATAAAAATGGATAATTGGTATTAATATAATTAAATTTTTCATCGTCTCCCTGCGTTTGATGAAGTTGCAGAAGACATGGATTTTGTCGTGTTTTTGTGTCGTGTGCCTTCCCAACAAAGGAGAGCGAGCCCAGGAGGAGTCCAGGCTGTGCTTTAAATCTACAAATTTACAGCCAAGGCCCCTAAAAACTATCCATAATAACAGAGCACAGCTCCAACAATGGCGGATCATAACATTTTCAGTGAGCTTCAGTCGACATGATCTCGAGCTCCGCCCACCAAAGCGGGGAGAGTCTCGGACTTGCTTCTTCAGGTGAAATCCCCGTTATCGATCTCAATCTACAGCTAACATCTGCCATTTCCGGCCTGTGCATCGAATCCGGATTAGTACATAACTTTATCAGTTCGTCGATCATCCCCAGCTGTTCGGGATTCCAATGTTTCAACGTCGGATCGATGATTTCCCGAAGTGATTTATCTCCTCTCAAGTAATCTGCAGCCCAATCTTCGAGTGAATCACAGTCGACCGAGTAAGGAACTCGGCCCGTCATCATCTCGAACACCATAACTCCGAAGCTGTAAACATTGCTTTCCGAGCTTCCTGAGAGAGTTTTAATCGACGAATCGCTCTCTGCAACTATCGTTTCGCTCCAAAAACTTATATCGGCAAGCTTGGCTGCATAATCCTCGGTTAGACTCACTGTTGAAGAAGTGAGATTCTTGTGAATTAATGGCGGATTCAACTGATGCATATGTTGAAGACAAGAAGCCATGCCTACTGCTATTCTAAGTCTCATTCCCCAATCCAAATGCTCAGCTTCTTGGACTGCGAGAACAATTAAATTTTAGTGCTCGAATGATATGAGAAACATTGAAGGTTTTTTTAGTACTTACTATGTAAATGCTCAAAAAGTGTTCCGTTCGGAGCGTATTCGAACACCATCATCCTCGTGAAAGGCCGTTCTTCCTCACAATAGCCGATGAGATTGAAAAAGTTCTTGTGGTTGACTTTCGAGAGCGTGTCAATCTAGAATCATCGAACCATGAAGAAATATTTAAAAAAAAATCGATAGGCTGCGTACATTGACGAGAAATTGATGACGGGTACCTTGGTTCGAAACTCTCGATCTAATTTTTTAGGCCAATCTTTGGTTGATTTGGCTGCAAGACAGGCAACGGCTATTTCGACTCCGCTGGATAATGTCCCTTTGTATAGTGTCCCGATTGGTGTTACCCCGATTACGTTGCTGAAATCTTCGCAAGCCGTTTCGAGCTCTGATCGTTTAAGGTTTGGAACACCTGAATAGATATTCTAAGATTGTTAACTAAAGAAACTTTGATTTGAGCAGTAAATAGTTTATGGATCTAAAAAGGCGAAAATACCGGTTACAAAAGCTTTCTCGAGCTGTCTGCTTAATCCAGTAGCCCAGGGTCTGACAGGCTCCTTTTTGAAGACAGAGAAATACACGCAGACACCAAGAACTATAAGAAATATCGCTCCTCCGATTCCAACCAAAAGTCTAACATGAACGGATGATGACTTCCTTTTCCCAGTTGCTGATGATCGGTTTTCTGAAGGGGAAGGTGCCGGAGTACGAACATTGTGTGTAGGAGGAGGAGGAGTTGGATCTATGGTAGGTTCTTCCGGTGATGGAACCGGTGATGGGGGAGAGGCCGGTGATGGAACCGGTGATGGGGGAGAGGCCGGTGATGGAACCGGTGCCGGGGACGGGGAAGGGGATCGTAGAGACGGCGGAAAATTTGGAAGAATTGGCGGAAATATAAACATTTGCACAGTATTGTCTTGGAGCAGTTTTCTAGGCTTTAAATTTCCAGCTTGAGTAGCAAATCTGCAAAATGAAAAAAAAATCAGAAAATCGACAGTTTTACAGAAGAATAATGTTAAGTTTACTTTCTTACCATATATTTTTATTGTACACGCTGACGTGTCAAATTGTGATTGGTCTAGTTAAACTCTATTTAAATATTACAATTAAAATAATTATTTATAAAATTTATTACACTCATTCCAGCTTGAAATGTCAGCGTGTACAATAAAAATGTATAGCATTAAGAAGGTAAACCTACCATTACCCTTTGGAAAATTGCATTTGTCCTTCTCATATTCTACGAGTAGTTTGTCAGCGCAGACCCACCTAGATTTGGATTTTTGGTCCAGTGATGTTCGAGAAAGCAAATGAAGCTTCAAAATCCCGGGAGATGAGCTACCAAGAAGCTTATTGCCATCCAGAATACTGCAAAAATGAAACAAGTAGTTAGAGAAATGACACAAAAAGTGTAGGAAAATACAAGTTTTTACCCACATACATGGTTCTGTTAGGAAGATTTGAGAGGAGATCGGCTGGTAGTGGTCCATCGAAGCAGTTCCGACGTAAATCGATCACCTCCAAGCTTTGCAAATTTCCAATTCCTTGCGGGATTTGCCCAGAAAACGAGTTGTTTCGAAGAATTCTGAGGCAGATAAACAAACATCGGAGAAATAAGAGACAATAAACTCGAAGAACTGCTAACCAGAAACTCGGAAAATGGTTAAGGTCTTACATGGATTTTATGTGAGTTAAGCGCGTAATCTCGGGTGTAATTGTTCCTTCCAAACGAAGATTTTTCAAGTTTCTACACATCGTATACATCAAACTTCAGAGACCAGATGAATCTACTTTACTGTGATTAATCTTCAATAATTTCAATAATCTATGTACCAACATGATTCTCAGCAGCTAATTTATCAGAAGAATTTACAAGATTATCAAAAGAATGAGGACTCACAAAGATACAACTTTACTATCCGAGCAATCAACGCCAAACCACGAGCATGGATCCATTTCGCCATTTTCGTAGCTCCAATTTACTAAAGCACCAAACGGATCATTCACTATTTTATGCTTGAAGTCCAGCAGAGCCACACCTATTAGATAGAGAGAGATCCAGTTTAGATTGCAGTTCGATTCTCCCGCAGGTTGTCCGAGAAAGAAAAATGGGGAAAAGTAAAAATATAGAACGGTCGAAAATCGAACCAAAATACATTACCTTCGTCGCTCAAAGACCAACACGATCCGAAGCTTTGATACAGCAAACAAACGATGAACAAACCAAACAGTCCCATGCGGTTCCTAACACTAAGAAACTTTCTTGATTTCTCGCAAAGAAAATCGCAAAAAACAGCCAGAAAAATAGACAAAACCAGAAGAGCTTTCGCAGATTTCAAACAGGAACAGAGTCGAACCGGTGCAGAAAGATTTCAGAAACAATCGTAGAAACCATTATAGACTAAACTGAGAAGAGTAAGAAAATAGGTAGAAAAAAAAATCTCGGACACCAAATAGAAGCTCAAGTTGCCCCCTTTTTTGGAAAACGCGTTCACCGAAACCATGGCGTCCGCCTAAAGTTTGGATTTTCACGAAGAACTTCTCCAAACAACTGAGATCCGATTAGGCCAAAGGAGTGGAACGAGTCCAATCTCGAAGCTCACATGTGAGAAAGAGACAAATTAAGACGCGTTTGGGTGTTGTCTTTTTCCTGGACCTGGAACCGTCCAGGACGGCACATTGGCGTGTGAAGAGCCAAACACGTCCTATGTATAATTCCTCCCAAATGATTGTTGCTTATTTGATTTGACAACTATTTTTTTTTTAATTTCAAATAAAACCCATGATTATATTTTATATTTCATGATCAAAAAAGTTATCTTTCTTTGTGAAGTAACATATAAATACTCACATGATCGAAAAGAATTGCACTTCAACCTAAGTTACGTTGTTCTTATTGTAACTTCAAAACGCTTTATACTAGTTAAGTGTTCTTCATCTCATCGTTCGGGACTATGCGAAATATGTTATTTCTTTGCATTTCGAAGGACAGGCCCCACTCGAGGTTGATGAGAAATGGGTAAGAATTAGATCAATGTCAACGAGTCCAGTGCGTTAATCCCAAAGAAAAGCAAATAATTAAATAGATTGGTTGTGGAAGGGCATTGATTTAGGAAGAATTCATTCACTTAGTTTTTGACTTGTTTCTTTTGTCGGCAAGCTATTTTTCTAACGAGAAAGAGACGCATAAATTATTAAATTAATAAAATAATTTATACGAAGAAAGATACGTGCAAATTTAACATTCGCCTTTTAAAAATTCGATCTTGACCTTGAAGTATTATCGATCTTAGATTCGCCTTTCACCGGTGATTCAACGCTCCTGATCCAAGCTCGAGATTCTCTGACATTCAATGGCGAGTCTATGGCGGCCGGCGACGGGACAGGCCGAGAAACCTGACGACTACGGCCGCGTCGAGTTCTGGTCCAATCCTGAGCGAACCAGGACCTGGCGCCTCCGCTGGTTCGTGCTCAAACAGCTGGTAACTGCCCCAATTTTTAACTGCCTTTTGTGGATTTGGGCTGGATTTTTACTGGGTTTGGGTCAGATTATTTACCAGCTGATCCGGTTTTACAGTTTTAATCATAAAAACCGCGGACCGGCCGTGAACTGCTGTTCAAACCGTGATGAACTATCAACCTTTTTTTTTTAAATGCAAAACCGACCCGGCTGGTTCTGGTTTACCCGCAAGTAATATTAAGAAGAACAGTTGAAACCAAATTAAACCCGACAAAACCGACCCAAATTAGTAAAAAAACAATCAAAAATCGGTTTCCTTTGTCCAAATCCAAACTGACTCGGTTCGATTCAAAACCCAACCAAACCGATTCCACCCCTAATCGAGACTCCTAAAACTCGATTCAACTACAATCTAATAACACCGTCGATACGATCAATACACGATTTATAAAGAAAACCGAGATAATCAATAACGCTATCTTCACTTGCACCTTCGATGGCATTGACCTCGAATTCCCACCGAATCAACGTTGATTCATCTCCATATTCCCAAAGCTTCAATGAATTTAAAGATCCATCTAAGCCCACATTGCTTCCTTCCATTTCATACACATACAGATAACGTGATGAATCCATGCAAATCAGCTTCTCTTTGATCCATGATCTCTCCCCATCTTCCCGAGCAAACATGAAGCCGGAGACTAACCGGACGTAGCCCGGAACACCCTCTTCTCCGGCCAAGTCGGTGCACCTTTCCACCATCGGCATCCATTCCGGCAGCCTTTTCGTCACGGAAATCAGCCCCCATACTTTTTCGATCGAGGCTTCGATGAGGCCGTTCACCGATCCTTTCCACTTTGTGCTTCCCATTTCGAGTATTTTGGCTATGCCTTAGAAGCTCCGAGAAAAATGGTGCTTTTCCATGGGACGAGGTATCTAAGAGGATGACGAGAAAGACAATAAGCGATGATTTCAAAGATCATCTACTTTGGAATTTACATAGTTTAAAATAGAGGTGAGCATTTAGCGGATCGATTTAATTTTGGTTTTTAAAATTAAAAACAAATATGGACAAAAGATAATAAAATTAATTAAGTAAAATATAAAATTAAGATAAATTATTAAATATTAATAAACTAATAATTATTAATAGTCATTAGTAAAATATAAAAATTCAAAATATTCTAAACCGTGACGGTCGATTTTCTCTTTTAAATTCATATTATGTTATTTGCTAGGTTATTCTTTAGAATAATAAAAACGTAAAATAACTAAACAGTTCGGTTTTTCTTTATCGAACTGATAACTTTTGGTTTTTCTTCTATTGAACCAAAGTTAGTATATATTTTCGTCAAAACCGATCCGATCCAAATAAATTTCACCAGTTTCGATTCGGTTTACCGATCTCGATTCAATTTTGACCCTAATTTTAATCCAAAGATCATTTGTTTTTAAGTTTGTCACTATACCACTTTTATAATTTTTTAAATTTTATTTATTATATTGAAAATATTAATGGGAAAGACAATAACCGGATTAGAATATATGATCCGGTTCTGGTTTGGTTTTGAACTTCTAATAGTCCCAATTTGGTCAAAAAATTTTGAAACTGAATTATTATTGTCTGGTCTTATTTTACTCAGACTCCGAATCAATCCGGACCACCAGCACCCATATTACCATTGTTAAGATTCATGTAGTACTCGTAATCTCGAGGGAAAGAGTAAGAATCAGCCATAGATAGGGCTGGCCACATCCAATCCGACCGTTTTGTGGGTCGAGTCGATCCAAATTTTAATTTTTTTAGTTTTTCTGTTTGCGTGTCGATTTGATTTCCGTGGTTCTATTTTTACCTGTAAACCGAATCGAAAACCAAAAAAAAAAAGATTTAAGGGAAAAATTAGTATAAACAACGAACCAAAAACCGAATCGAACCACAAAAAATATTTAAGGAAAAAATTAGCATAAACAATGAACTCAAACCGACCTAAAAAAGAGGTTAGGTCGGATTGAGAACCAGGCCAACCCGACCCGTTTTCACCCCTAACCATGGATAAGCAGAGTAGATACACATATGTTCTTCATCTGGGTGTGGGCTTGGGCAGAAATACAACACGCGAGAGCCTACGAATCAAAGTCCTTGAAATTCTTCGTCTTCCGATTGCAGGTCTCCATTTTTAAACCCTACGAAACTCCACAAGTGGAAAAAATCATACCTTTTGAGGCCGCAGCCATGGAGTTTGGTGCTTCTACTGGGGTTATCAAAACCCACAAGCTGTGCTTCTTAAGCTTCATAACGAGAGCTTCTCCAAGGCCAACGAACTTCTTATTTCCCTCTCGCTTTCCGTCTTCAACTGCTTCGTCTCACTTCGCTCGAACGCATTTCACCCTCAAAGCTGCTCTTAAAGACCTCGACATGATCACAAAAAAGGTTCTTCTGGGTTCTATTTTCTGAAAAAAAATGAAAAGAATTATTAGAATATCATGTTTTTTCTTCAAATATGTCCAGATGAAGATGGATGATGAACTTGAGCTTTCAAGTTTGATGGCCTTATCGCCGCTGGACGGTCGGTATTGGGGCAAAGTGAAGGAATTGGCTCCGTATATGAGTGAATATGGCCTAATTTATTACCGGGTTCTGGTTGAGGTACTATTATGTTCTTGTTTTTCATCTTTTTACTTCTCATCTTCCATGAAAGAACATTTCTTTTTTGCTGAAATTCAATGGAATTGTGTTAGATTTTAGGTCACCGAAAAATATTTAGTTCTTTGATAGAATAGGCAGTTTCTTTTAGTTCTTAAAATTTTGTCTAATGTTTACTATTGTCTGTCAGGTTAAGTGGCTTCTGAAACTATCCGAAATACCTGGAGTCCCAGAGGTTCCAAGTTTTAGTGATGATGCAAAGTCCTTTTTGCAAAAGCTAATCGATGAATTTTGCTTGGACGATGCCTTAGAGATCAAAAATATTGAGAGAGTGACGAATCATGATGTGAAAGCAGTAGAATACTATTTAAAACAGAAATGCAGTTCCCATCCAGAAATATCCAAGGTTCGGTCTCGCTCTATGCTCGATATGTTCAACTTTTTACAAATCGTTTAATATCAACTAACCAAACTTTCAGCATTCAGGTACTAGAATTTTTCCATTTTGCGTGCACATCCGAAGACATCAACAACCTAGCGCATGGATTAATGCTGAAAGAAGCATTAAACACTGTCGTACTTCCGTTGATCGATAAGTTGATCAAGGCGATAGCTACGATGGCTAAGGATTTTGCTCATATTCCCATGCTTTGTCGCACCCACGGACAGGTTGTGAGCATATAGGGCATAAATGATTGTTTAAGACTCGGAGTTAAGCTCTATGAGTAATTTGAATATTCAAAACATCAGTGAGTTTCTTATATATGTTTATACGGTTATTTCTTTCTCTTGTAGCCAGCTTCGCCTTCAACCTTGGGCAAAGAAATGGCGATTTTTGCTGTCAGGCTCAAACGGGAAAGGTGGGAAATTTCTCAAGTTCAATTGATGGGGAAGTTTGCAGGTGCAGTTGGTAATTACAATGCTCATATTGTTGCATACCCTGACATTGATTGGCCTGAAACTGCTAAAGACTTTGTAAATTCACTTGGTCTCAGCTTTAATCCTTATGTAACACAGGTTTGTACGTGTTATTTGACGTCTATTAAACGATTCGTTTCTCAGATCATTTGTGTTTAATTCGTATTTGTTAAAAGCGCGCAGCGACTGTTTTCGTGCTCTTTGATATAGTTGTTTTCCTGTCTTTGCAGATTGAAACTCATGACTACATGACAAAACTTTTTCTTGCCATTATGCGGTTCAATAATATATTAATTGACTTTGATCGTGACATCTGGGGCTATATATCTTTGGGCTATTTTAAGCAGGTGAATAACACTTCTAGAAAAAATAAAATGGGTTAATAAGTTTGATTTGATTAAGAAAACAAATGTATTTGAGCAGATAACAAAAGCGGGGGAGATTGGTTCTTCAACGATGCCTCACAAAGTTAATCCGATTGATTTTGAGAATAGTGAAGGTAATCTCGGTGTAGCTAATGGAGATCTCTCGCAGCTAAGCATGAAGTTGCCTATTTCACGTTGGCAGGTACGATCTCAAACGCTTGTCATTTTCGTGTGCAGTTTCTCATGGATTTTACTACCGTTTTGCAGCGTGACTTGACCGACTCGACTGTTCTTCGAAATATGGGTGTTGGATTAGGTCACTCTCTTCTTGCTTATAAAAGCACACTGCAGGGGATATCAAAGCTCGAGGTATACAAATGGCAAAAAAGTAACATTGAGTTTATCATCTAATTCTAGGTTCTAATCTTAAAGTATATTATCTTAATTATTACACCAATTAATGTGTGACATGTAATCGACACATTAGAAAATAAGATTATAGTGTGAAATTCGAAGGTAAATCTACCTTCGCGTGAAACAATATAAGCAGAGTCTGGCCTTCTTTGTTCTTTCACTATAGGTAAATGAAGCTCGGTTGAATGACGACTTGGATAAATCATGGGAAGTGCTGGCGGAACCGATACAGACCGTATGTGTCTAAACAAATGCTTTTGTGTTTTCCCGGACAAACCTGAACGATATTTCACATCGTCTTGCTTTGGGGTGTCATTTTTTCTCAAAAATAACAAAAATTTACCACGTTTATAGGTCATGCGAAGGTACGGCGTGCCAGAGCCGTACGAGAAGTTGAAAGAGCTAACGAGAGGGAAAGCTGTTGATAAAGAAAGCATGAGAAGATTCATTGAAGGGTTAGGCTTACCAAATGAAGCGAAGGAAGATCTACTTAAGCTAACTCCTCATACTTATGTCGGAGCAGCATTTGATTTGGCTAAGAATGTCGACACAGCTTTGGAGTTGGTTAATGGAACAGAGGTATTATGAAAAGCTTCTCCTCAGACCACATTTTTTGGTGAGATTATTTTGAGATCTGTTCTGTTTGTTTGTCTGTTTCACCTTTGAATTATCCTGTAGAGAGAGAATGAGAGAGAGAGAGAGAGAGAGAGAGAGTATGAATTGTGAAGTGTTATGTTGTATTGAGATGATGCTCCTCTGGATATTGATCAAATTTTGAAGATTCAGTTTCATATTCAAGAATTTGAAGCTCTGTCAACCGATTTACGTGATCAGTGGAAGAAAATATGCAATTTGGAATAGTTTCACGCTGCAATTCGTTGCAAAACTCAAATTCTTATTCTCTTTTAGTCATTTGACGAAGAAAAGATAAAAGATGATGTCGTTCTTCTGACAAATGTCATCTTTTGAAGTTGTTATGTTATATTTTAATTTTTGAAATTATATAATAAAATCAAAATAAATCCAGAACCACCAGAATAAAAAATTACAGACCGTGGGTTTATTCTGGTTTTATTTTAAAACAAAACTAGGGCGGTCTGAATGGTGTCGAACCCTTTGGCGGCCCGTGCTAGGCGTCAAAGCAATTGCGAGGTCGTTGAAACTTGAAACCAGACAAAACAGAGGTGGTTCCAGCAAATATGGGCTTTCCCGTGTCTGTTTTTCACAATCCTTAAAATAATAATAAACAATTAACTGCTAGTCTGCTATCCTATATCTTCTTCGCCTCCGCTTCTGCAGCGAGTACGGCCCTTCGTTCTTTCTCTCGCTAACCATTCTTTGAATCGCGCTTCAGCCGGCTGTCGAAGATCCCTCATTTAGACGAACCCAGTTTCAGGTTCTCATTTCTTTCGACTCTTGGATATTCGTTCGCATTTCACTATGTTTAATCGCAGATTGTCATTGACTTGAGTTTTCTGTCTTGTCATCTCATCTGGGTCGATCCATTTCTTCATTTCTGGATCGAAAAAGGGTATTTTTTGGCTTAATAGAATTCGTATTGATGTTTGCCTCAAATCCCAGAAAAAAATCGGGGAATATGACTCTCAAATTTGATTCTTACGAGGTTTTTCTTTTGTTTCTTCGATTTTTGAGAATGTGGTTTGATTTTTGGTCGCGTTTTTCAGGGTAATAACCCCATAGAAGGAGAATACTAAGATCTGATCAAAGACTAGAGCCATGTCTTTTATTGGCACGCAACAGAAATGCAAAGCTTGTGGAAAGACTGTATATCCTGTGGATCAGCTTTCAGCGGATGGGGTTTCATATCATAAGGCATGCTTCAAATGCAGCCATTGCAAAGGAACTTTGAAGGTATTTCCCTGTCATCTCTTGGCTCGTGAGATTATCGTCATTATTGTTCCTTTTTTCATTTCAATGGCTGTCATGGTTTCAGCTCAGCAATTTTTCCTCCATGGAAGGTGTTCTTTACTGTAAACCTCACTTTGAGCAGCTCTTTAAGGAGTCTGGCAACTTCAACAAAAACTTTCAGTCACGTAAGTGGCTCGATTTCCATGTTTGAGATCTCATTTAGATTTAGATTTGATCATAGAATTTGGAATTCACTGGAAGTTAAACTTTCAACAGCTGCAAAGTCAGCTGAGAAGCTTACTCCCGAGCTGGTAAATTTTCATCTCTTGGATTGCTATTTTTCGTTCTTTAGTTTTACGAATATTATGTAAATACGTAGTTGTTTGTAATGTCGATGAATTCTCGAAATATCTTCGGTTCTCAGAGGTCACCGAGCAAAGCTGCCAGCTTGTTTCAAGGGACACAAGAGAAATGTGCCACATGTGGGAAAACAGCTTATCCCCTTGAGAAGGTACGAATTGAAACCTGATAATACGTTTTCACGAATTGAAGATTACACAATTTCGGTACGAAAAACATTACACCATCAAACTTTCGAGTGTATTTTAGTACTCGAATGCTCTTAAAGAATATCAACTTTTAGATAAGTTCATAGCTCATGTTCCATTTATTGCACCTTGATTACTTCGAATTTACACCGAGATTTAACACGAAATAGTTCCATGTCGAAGTAATGCGACTTCGAACGATAGAGTTTAGTGACTCGAAATCTATTTGGGTGAATAAAAAATTAGAGTTTTCTTGAGAATTGCAGGTGCTAACGAAGGGATCAAAGCCAATCTTTTCGATCCCGCACATTATTCATAATGTTTGGATTTTCGTTTGTTAGTTTTCGTTTATACGTAAAATCTAACCGCTCCTCGGTTCTCGGCAGGTAACGGTAGAAAGCCAGGCGTATCACAAATCGTGTTTCAAGTGTTCCCACGGTGGGTGTCCTATAACCCCTTCAAATTATGCAGCATTAGAAGGCATTTTGTACTGCAAACACCATTTCTCTCAACTTTTCAAGGAGAAGGGAAGCTATAACCACCTCATTAAGACAGCTTCGATGAAACGAGCACCGGCCACGGTCCCAGACGCTGCCTGATATCGTATTAAACTCGGTCAACAAACATCTCCATTGTCTTTTTTTTCAAGTGTTTTTATTTTCATGGGAACTCGGGTTGTGTTTCAAAATCATCATTAGTTTTGGAATTTGATTAAGTTTGAGCCAACTTAAATCAAATCAATTCTATATTTAGTCATTTTATTAGTGTAATTGGACGAGGACGAGGACTTGCGCGTGCCCATCTACGAGCACAATGTGCTCCCGTTGCGTACACATGCAATGCGCTTCGTGTTTTTCAATTAGTTGACTTCAATCGCTCACTTCGGACATCATTCGGGCTTCCTTATGGAAAATCTTCATTGAATTTTTAATTTTCGAAGATCTGCACCTATGGAATCGTGGATCACGGTTCTCGACCCATAGAACTCGGGTCATATTTCATGGTGGATCGGAGAGAATCGAACCAGATCTTGCCCGATGGATGGTCCTAAATTATTAATATTAATATGTAATTCATAATTTCAACAAGTTTAAGGTTTAAAATGACATTTATATTGTATAATTGTAATTTAGCTGTACCTTGAAAATTGTAAGACATGTAAAACGACGTCGCTTCATACTTTGGCGCGAATCTGATTCTTTTCCCGCCTTTACAGTACCAGAAACGAGCTTCTTGGTCAGTTTAAAGCAACTCGAACGCCATTGTTGCTTCCCTCGTTTCTTCAAAATCTGATTCGGAGGCCGAAGAAGAGCGATTGTTCGAAGAAGGAGCACAGAAAGCAAAGATGTTGGAGCTGAGGTTGGTTCAGGGCAGCCTTCTGAAGAAGGTTTTGGAAGCGATGAAGGATCTTGTCAACGACGCGAACTTCGATTGCTCCGCAACTGGATTCTCCCTCCAAGCCATGGACTCAAGCCACGTCGCTCTTGTTGCTCTTCTTCTTCGATCTGAGGGATTCGAGCATTATCGCTGTGATCGCAACATTTCAATGGGGATGAACCTCAATAATATGGCAAAGATGCTCAAGTGTGCTGGAAATGACGATATCGTCACGCTCAAAGCCGATGATGGCGGCGATTTCGTTACATTCATGTTCGAAAGCCCTAGTAAGAACCCTAGCCCTCTTTCGTTCTCTTCGTTCCTCTGATTTGGTTTTGACTTTTTTATCGCTCTCGAACGAAAGCTCAAGATAAGATTGCTGATTTCGAGATGAAATTGATGGACATTGATAGCGAGCATCTTGGAATCCCTGAAGCTGAATATCAAGCCATTGTTCGAATGCCTTCTTCTGAATTCGCCAGGATTTGCAGGGATCTTTCTTCAATTGGTGATACAGGTACTTAATAAACGAATAATCCATCACATTTTACATGATTGATTTAATCATCTCGTTGCTCGACAGTTCTAATCTCCGTTTCAAAGGAAGGTGTAAGATTCTCAACCAGAGGTGATATCGGCAGCGCTAACATTGTTTGCCGCCAGAATACCACTGTAGACAAGGTAATCTTCGTTGAGCTGCCATTGTTGTTTGGTTTGATTGTCCCCCATAACACCATTTTATCACTTCATAGAAATGTATAACCTCCATTGTTGTTTGGCCTGATTGTCGCCCATAACTCCATTGTTTTTGGGCCTGATTGTCCCCCATAACTCCATTCTATCACTTCATAAGCAATATATAAAACTTGCATTGTTGTTTGGCCTGATTGTCCCCCATAACATTATTTCATCACGTCATAAGAAATATCTGACCTCTGCTTATATATGCTCTGAACTGTTTTTACAGCCGGAAGATGCTACCATAATCGAAATGGAGGAGCCAGTGAGCTTGACATTCGCTTTGAGATATTTCAACTCTTTCACAAAGGCCACCCCTCTGTCAAACCAGGTGACCATTAGCCTCTCGTCAGATCTGCCCGTTGTGGTTGAATACAAGATTGCAGAAATGGGTTACATAAGGTTCTACTTGGCTCCTAAGATAGAAGAAGAAGAAATGGAGGCCGAAATGAACAGCAGACCGCCACCAACCGTCCCAGCCGCAAAGCCAAAGGTCGAGCAAAAGCCAAAATTGGTGATCAAATCTGAAACCAAGATAGAAAAACACAAAGACGTAGAAGAAGACAACGAGAACTTGGTCGAAAAGAAGCCATTTTCACAACCCAAAGCTGAAGAAATGGATTAAGAATTTTATTGAAATTGAAATGGAGGGTTTGGGATGATCCCATCCAAATTTTGTGGTAGCAGCGGTGCTAGACAATCGAGAAACAAAAGATCTTTTGTGATGATCTGGTGTTGAAATCATAGTATCAGTGCAAACATTGTGGATAGTAATTAATGACATGAAATGCAACAGCAGGAATGAAGTAAAAGACATGTTGATTAGTACTTTAAAGATGAACACGTAATTTAAAGCGATCAAGATTGAATTTCAAAGCAATCCCTCTGGCTCTGTTCCATTGGTATGATATCAGAGCTCAACCAAGGATTACAGACAGGATGGAGAGCAATATGAATCTGAGCCGGAACAGTCAGGAACCAAAACAAGATTCTCGGTTGGGTTGTTTTATTTAATAAATTAAATTAGGAAATGGGTTTAATGCTGAAATAAAACAGAGGGGAAGTGGGTGGCATAAAATATGTTCTCTTGAATTCAGATGATTGGTTCAAATTTTTATGGTTGTACTAATAACATGAAAACAAGAACCAAAATCAATCCAAGGTTCAAAAATACAAACGAAATTCACTGATAAAACCTGGGTCGGTTCAACCAACTGCAATAGACTACAATTTTTCTTCGTTGTCTAATAATTTTCAACTAATAACAAATTCCACAATTAAGGATTCATCGACATTGACTACTTTAATATGGTTGAATAATCTTTATTTCAACAGAGGCCAGAAACAATCACAGCAAAAATATGATCAATCAACATTTAAACTCCAAGCATATCCAGCACAAATGGTCAGAGAAACCAACTTAATAACCTTAAATAGTATCTCATCCGTGCATATTAAGCAAACCTGAGTTGAGTTTACAAAAATGAACCAGACAAATCTAAGTGGAGCTCAGAAACATGAGAAATCACATCCTCCAGTAAACTATTAACTCATTTGAGCTTCAAGGCATTCCTAATCACTGCATCAGAAGAAAAATGAGAATAAATTTAAATCTAAGGTCAACAGGGCGTATAACCTTCAATAAAATAATACCAAAAATCCATAAATTCATTAACACAGACCCAACTGAAAGAGTTTGTATTCACAGATATCTAAAAGCATCTAAAAGATAGAGAGTGCCTACTCTAAACGTGTATCTTAAAAGAAAACAACAGAGTACCCACGAAACGTATACATAGGCATAAAACTAAGAATAAAAATCATAGAAATGTGGCTTCATTGATCATTTATGAGCCATTGTCAATGTATGATACTTACATCCTGAAAGCAGAAGATGCCAAAGACAATATTTGTTTTCTATGGATTAGAATCAAAATTGCAACAACTATGTCCACCAGCTTACCTTTTCTTGAGAAAAGAAGATGCAATTCAAAATAGAACATGCCAAAAAAAATTGTTTTTTATGAATTAGAATCAAAATTGAAACAACTATGTCCACCAGATTACTTTTCTTATGAAAAAAAAATTCAATTTAATTTTTTTTGAAGATCCTATGCCTTGTATAGAAGAAAACATTAGAAAAATTTATGGCATTGCGATCTTAGTATTTTGCATGGAACAATTATGAAGCTATTTTAGTTTCTACTACTTTTAAGCCCTCTAAGCAGAGTTGAAAATAATAGAAAATTTATGAATTTCAAAGAACCACAGAATATGCAGTTTTGCCTAGTTGATAATGAAAGCTAAACAAGCAAAACATACAACTCTTTTGCATAATATAAACATTGTCAAAGCGATACTTTTTGTACTGGGTATCAGTAAATTGAACATGTTAGACAGCTAATAGAAGATATACAAACATATGCGGTAGCATCACAAAACAAGTGTACAAGCGTCTGAACCAAGCGAAGATGAACAAGTGAATAAATAAGATGCTGAAATGAACAGAGTTTCGCAAACACAAATTGAAATAAAGTAAGAAAACAGAATAATATATCACCTTATATGTTGCTTGGATACATGAATACTCTAACCCTATCCCCCTGTAAAATTTTTAGACTGAATAAAACTCCAGCTCTAAGCAAAAATAGATTAAATAATCAGTGCGATGAAGATTCGTTAATTGTACCATTGATTTTGGTGGCAAGTTTGACTTGAATTTGGCACGAACAACACCACTGTTACCATGAGGCCTGGAAACTTTCCCCCAAATGCAGCGGTAATGGGACCCATTCTTCTTCACCTTTGCTTTGTAGATGTACGCCATTCTCTTCCCTGCGTACCATGCGACCTCCTCCTTAGTGTTGACACCTTCAATTTGGATAAGCGAGGTGCTTGGGTATTGGTTCGACTTCGACCTAATGATTATCAAATAATAATCAGGCTACTAAAACTTCACCTAATAAAACCTTCAATTTTACTGATCGGTAGGTCAGTAATCGCAAACTGTATTCATCAATCAGGCATTACAGCTAATAGATCAAACCCTGATATAAAAACTTCGCATCAAATTAGCACGTCTTCTCAGTAACGAATCAAATTGTAGAGTCAAGCGAATCTTAATTACCTCTTGTAACCCAGGATAGTTCCTCTGACGTAAAGTCTGAGTAAAATGAAAAGAACGAAATCAGAGAAAGTGTCGATACAAAAAATGAGATGTAGAGCAGGAGCTAAGATTTTTCAAAGTTAGAGGTTAAACAGACCTAACTCTTTCTCCCTGTCTTCCTTTCACCATTTCTGCTCCTGAAACTGGCTGATTCTGCTTCTCAAAAATGACCGGCAGCGCCAATCTGCCCGTTCGATGAAGAAATAAAACCTAGGTTTGCTATTTATCATAGTATTATTCTTTTTGGGCTTTCGAAAAAAACCAATGGCCCATTGTTTGGGCCATATATAACCAAAAGTATCCACATTGGTTTTTTTCTAATCTGAACCGACTTAGACAAGAAACCCAAAACCGAAATTGAACCGAACTAAAATAGAACCAAAATTAATGACAGATATTTTAATGTAATTTAAGATAAATATCAATTTGGCATCTAAATTATGAGGCTAATTACAATTTATATCTCGAACTTTGAAAATCGTCATTTCACATTTCAAATTTAATCATAATAGCAACAAATATTTTATCCTCATGTTTTTTGTTAATTTTAAAATAAGTAAGTCTATATTTACCCTCTTGCCATACCTGCTAATGTGGCATTGAGGTGGCAAGTCCACCTAATTAAAAATTAATTGGCCTGATTCATGCTCGATCATTTATTTCCAACTTTCTTTTAACATATTCCTTCATTATTCGGTTACGCTTGTAATATCGTGATTTTTGGGAATTCAAGTCATGATTATGATCAAGTACAGTAATAGTAACACACGCCACTTTCCATCTGGAGATAAAGCTCCTCGAAGCTTTGCTTTACAATTTGTTCGGGAAATTGGATGCATTCTGAATACATTTTTCGATGTAGACTGTGAATAGTAGGGCTGGGACCCGCGGGTACGGATCGGTTTTTGCCCTAGAAAATAACCGACCCGGTGGGTACGGTTATCTACTTAAAAAACCGTCGGTTAATCAGTCATTGACTAAAACCGATCCATAACCGACCCATTTATCGGGTCGGTTATGGGTCGGTTTCGGTTAATAACCGTTGTCAAAACAGCGGTTTTAGATCGATTTTTCTGCCGATTTTCTTCCAGTTTTAGACCGATTTTTCGGCGAGTTTCCTTCCGATTTTCTACCTAATGCATATTCTTCCTCAAACTACAAAGTTTGTTAACATATATCATCTAAATAGTAAATACACAGCAAATTAGCAAATAAAATTAATTAAGCATAAGAAAGTTGATGAAAGACAAACCCGTCGCAAATGAAGATTCGACAGAGGGGAATCGGCGACTGCGAGGCGAGGGCGAGGGCTGCGAGTGCGAGGCGAATCGGCGACTGCGAGGCAAGGACTGGGAGCGACTGCGAGGCGAGGGCGAGGGCGAGGGCGGCGAGGCGAATCGGAGACTAGGAGGCGAGGGCTGGGAGCGGCTGCGAGGCGAGGGCTGGGAGCGGCTGCGAGTGCGAGGAGAATCGGCGATTGCGAGGCTAGGGCTGGGAGCGGCTGCGAGGAGAGGGAGAGGGCGATGGCCGAAATAGTAAATATGATTAGACTATTGATTTTTAGGTTGAATTCGGTTCGGTTCGGTTTATCCAACATAAAACCGAAACATAAATCGTTTTTCTTCAGAAATTCGGGTCGGGTAGTGGTTCGGTTTTTTAACCATAAAAAAACCGACTGAAACTGATCCATTTGATCGGTTCGGGTCGGTTTTTCGGTTTTATCCAACCCATTTGTCACCCCTAGTGAATAGCCCGAACGAGAACAAGCATAAGTTATCCATATGAAATTTTCATCTGAATCTTTGTCGAACTTCTTGTCAATACAGGAAATCTAATAACATTGGACATACTTAACATAAAAATTCAACATTTTCATCCATTGTATCAAAAGTCATTCCGACATGGGGCTCTTCTATTTAATCTCTAATAGGTTTAATATTCAAATTGTTTGTCTTAGTTTCATTTGTTTCATTTTGCATCAAAACGCTATCTATTTCCGTGACCATTTCTGTTGATAAAATCACCAAAATATTAAAAAAACAATCTAAACAAACTAAAACAACAATTCACAAGATTGAGACTATACTATAATAACAACAAGCATTGAAGGAAATAGAGAAACAACAATAAAATCAAAATTGCAAGAAACTAGAAAAAAACAAGATAAAGAACAAAGTTCGATACAAGACAAAATGAACAGACTCAAATATAAACAAAAAGAAACAAGACATCGACAATAAATAGAGAAACAACATCAAATAAATGAAAATTTCATTTTTGTCGTTTCCTCTTTGTTTGTTGTTAAAACCGCTAAATGGATGGTTATATCGGGAAGAAGAATGCAGAATGATAAAGAACACCGGAGTTAGAAATTTCAGAAAATGGTTCGAAAAAATACGAAAATTAAAAAAAAAATCTAAACAAACTAAATCTATGAGAAACAAAATTAAAACTGAAATGAACTTACCAAAAGAGGGTGAAGACGGAGGCGATGGAAGCAACAGAAGAGATGTGAGCAAGAAGAGAGAGAAGAAGAGGGAAAGACGTGAGCAAGAGAAGGGGGAACATGATAGAAAAAGAAGAACATTTTTTGGAGAAGAATAATGTAATTAAATGCACAATTATAAATATAATTAATTTTTAATTGTCACCTCAATGTCACGTCAGCAAGTATGACAAAAAAGTAAAGGTAGACTTACTCTTTTAAAATATCTGTCAAATGTAGTTAACAAATTAGTAAATTTATTTAATTTTAATATGAAAATAAATAATATATATGGTTAAGTTCACTATACACCATTAACATTTATAGTAGTTTTATCGTACACCTTGAACTAATATAATAACTCAAACTTTTGACTTTTTATAGAACGCCCTCGTTATTAATTTTTTAATGCCAGTTTATCGATTGACTTGCCTCCTAAGCCCTAATATTTTGAAACTGAATCAACCAAAACTCAAGTTGAAACCAAACCAATTCCAAAAACAATTCGATTTTAGTTTTCTGGACAAAACCAACCCAGCAGCCTAGGATTTCAACTCTATACTCTACGTAGATTTTTCCAACAGCTCTATAAAAAACAAAACATAATCTAAATTTACGTTGTGCTTAGAAAGATCGTCGAGTTTCTATGATGAACACAGATTAAAAAAGTTAATTTTTTGACCAAAAACTCGAGTAGAAAACTGATAAACTCAGTTTGATAGTTATCAGCAAAATCCATTACCCAAAAATAGCTTTTGCTTGATTCAAATCGAAGGGCTATGACTTACTGTTTGCTCATTTTCTTTTCTTCTGTGCTCTGTCTGTCTTTCCGTCTTCTAGTCGGCCGGAAGTTTCCGGCGGCGAAGGTCGCCGGGATCTGAACTGCTATTTGCTCCAAAGGAAGCATCCCAAGGGATGGCATCGATCGTCGTTACTTTTTCAGACAACAACTCAGATCAATGCGATCCCTTTGGATCTTTCCTTCGGCTGCAGTTGAATAAGCCTCTCTCTCTCTCTCTCTCTCCTCTCACTTCCCCGTCAGCCATCCACCGGAATCTGAATTCCCGATCATCAAACAACGGCCGTCGATCTTGCCGGAGAAAAATGGCAGTTGCATGGGGCTATTTAAGGCCCCGCCACTACATATATGCATCTCTCATATATCTCTCCATGATGCATGGTGGGGGAAGAGTTGGTCGGATTTGCTTGTTCATGATCCTCAAAGTCACGTTTTGGGTCCAAATTTTGATGCCTTTTGTTACTCGATTTCGCGACCAAAACTCCAATTTATTAACCAACCCCCGTGACCCACTTCCACTCGCATTCGGGACGTCCCGAGCACGAGACGAAGAGACCGTGAGCGTGATCGAGAACATGTGTACTAAAGTTGTTCGAGTTTGGTCTCGAAGCCAACAATATCACGTGTTATTTAGTATTAACACCCAATAAAGCTATGAATTAGATCTCTTTGAAAATGGCATTGTAAACGTGTCCCGAAACTTTGAACTCGAAAGATAAATAGACATCGAGATAGGAATCTATGGGTTTGCTTTTATTTTGGATAAAGATCAAACATTTTCGATAAGGAATAAAACATTCGGAATATGCTTTGGTTATTTTTCAAAAGACTACAACCTTGTTGTCTGTTTCTTATGCTTTGTATGATCTGAAAGTTAATTTAAATTGATTATAATAAGGGTTAAAAATCATTTAAAACAAATTAAACTTAAATGAACAAAATGAATTATGTCGCGCATGACTCCGTAAAACGGAGAATAGACTCCGAACTTGTCGTCGTGTGGACTACTGAAATGATACCGCCCATTGTTGCTTGAAAACGTAATCGCAAAAACGCAAGTACACGTGTCGCAACGTAGTAATAAAAATATCGATCTCACGAGGAGAAGTCAACTTTCAATTTAGAGAAGTAATTGCAAAGTAAAATAAATAAACTAAAAATTTTAACTTTAAATATTTACAAAAAGAATTAAAGAATAAAGAATAAGTTTTTCATCTAATCTATCATGCATAAAGTAAATTGCAGAAAGTAAAGTGCATAAAAGTAAAGTGGTGGTCGAATCGAGAATTAGAATTAACCTCGGAAAGAATTAACTATGATTGACTTAAACAAATCAACATAAGAAAAATTCAAACTTTAATTAAAATTAAACAACTCAATAACTTATGTTGTCAAGACTTGTAAAATCGATGAAAGTTAAAACGAAAAACAAATGAGAGAATTTTGGTCATCGCCGTCGGAAACCGTTGTTCACACAGCCTCGTTCCCGCGCCACTGTGATCGCCGTCACCGACCTCTTCCTCGGATTTACGCCCGGACTTGATCGCAAGCTTGTTCTCTAATTCTAGCACACCCCTCTTCGTTACACTATGGAAGATAGTTATAGAAGCCTCAGCCACGAGATAATTGGAAGTTTGTTGAGATTTACACCTGGATCGAGATTTGGAAAGATTTTCAAATCTTCGAGGATATTCTTGTTTCCAAATTTGAAAATTGGTTATTCGGTTGAGATCTTTTCCTTAATTTCGTGATCTTCCAGCTTCTTTCTTGCTCTGCAATCCATCTTTAAACTTGGCAACTGCATCTAAACCAAATATTGTGAAAATACAAAATCTAGAAATATTGTTGAAAAACACGTAAAATCTGCGATTTTAGATGTTGTTGCGATGCTGCGGCATTCACGCAATATTTGCCTAAAAATCCAATTTTTGAATAAAACATTATATGATCACAAACAATTTATCAATAAAATCCTGTAAAATATTAGGTCTTTTCAAGGCCTAACACTCATATGAAGAATGATAATTGATCGATTGTCTCGTAGAAACGATAGGATGTGTAGAACTTTGATCCCTGTGAAGTTAAAGCATCTTATGCCTGCATCATCCTTGTTCAAAGAGGTTAGAGGTGCCAATACGATCAAACTGGATAAACCCTCTAACCCGACCTAACTGACTCTTTGGATCAGATCAGTTTTTATTTTAAAAAAAAATTAATGTGAACACAGGCCGAAACCAACCTGAAATTTTGGGCCAGATTCAGATCAGATCGAATATACAACCGAAACTAATTTTACAGGACTCGACCAATCAGATCAGATTGGTTAACTGATAAAATCTAAAATTTGTAAATAAATAATTGAATTTTAGTCAGTTTATATCGATAACTCGCATGTTTAAATTTTACGAACCAAAATGTGAATTCAAATTAACACTAATCCAAAAATTTGAGTGAATTTAGATTTGATTGAGTATACAGACGGATCAAGTTCGGATATAATTTTATAAGATTCCACTCATCAGATCATATTCATTTTCTATTAAAACTAGATACGAATTCACGGGTCTCAAACCTAAAATATGTAGGTTCTTGCTCTACGACATGGGTCCCGCATAGAGACGGCAATCGAGCCGGCTCGAGCCAGTCGAGCTTTTCGAGTCGAGCCTATCAAGCCGAGCCGGCTCGAGATTTTTTCCTAAAATTTTGGCTCGAGCCAGCTCGCAAGCCACGAGCCTATTCGAGTCGAGTCTGTTGAGCCTATTCGAGCCGAGCCAAACATACGAATTTTTTTTATTATTTGTAAAAAAAAATTATATATCATTGAAATTAAATTGTATGAATTCTAAAAAGTACAAATGTAAAAAATTACTAGTGTAAAAAGTTACAAATAAAAAAACACAAGTGTAAAAATTACATAAATTTATATTTGGAAGTTAATAATTTTTGAATTCTAATTTTTTTAATTCCTCCGTTAATTCATCCTCTGTTAATTCATCATCTCGTTGTTTGTTTCTTGAAACTGGATCGCTCCAATCCTTGAAGCATATCAAGGCTTCCACGAGATCCGGTGCAAGATTTTCTCGTCGATCATCGAACATTCGTCCACTTGCACTAAAAGCAGACTCAGAAGCTACATTAGAAACAAAAGGCGTTAGTAAATCACGTGCCATTTTAGAAAGAATCAGATACAAGACGGCGTTATTTTTTCACTAACTCAAAATATCGAATGCATTATCACGAGAAAGTTGATAACGAGTGTCTAAATAAATAACGAGTTCATTCTTATCGAAACCATAAGAATGCGCATCGCTATCAATTTTTTCATCAATGACATCTATACTGTTAATTAGTTGTCCAAAACGGGAACTACCACTAGAAGTAGACTCAATATTAGACGAATAAAATGAACGAGAAATATTATAGTTACGTTGTTAAGAAACAAATAAACTAGAAAAATCATTTCTTAATGAAGAAACCGAAATTACCGGCATTAGCCCTAAGTTACCAGAAATCATATCAAACATCAATTTACAATATTTAAGTTTTAATCTATGATGCATAATGCAAGCAAATGAAAAAATGTTGAGTATGTCAAGCCAATATTTTTTAAATTTCGTTTCCATTTTATCTACGATTTCAGAAAATTCATCTATTTTTTATATCTCTCGAAAGTACCCGTTAAGTTTACAAATATATGAAGAACAAAATGCGTAGTCGGGTAATAAATTATCGAACATTCTTTAGTAGCTTTGAAAAATGGTTTCAAAAAATCAAGAAATAAATTAGTCATATCACAAATACTATTATTTAAAGTAATACCTTATGTTTTTTTATTAATAAAATCACAAATTACATTCTAATACGGTTTAGCATGTTCTAACATTAAATAAGTTTAATTACACCTTGTTGATACATCCGTTTTTAATTTTTTAGGTCGAAGATTAGCCGCTTTACAAAATTTTTTATATTCTAATTGCATCAATATGCGAAAAAATAAAATGCATGTCATATTTAACAATTAAATTTAAAATATGTCAAACACAACGCATATAAAAAAGCAAAGATTGACAACTATCAAATTGAAATAATCTTTTAAATTGCAAAACACAAACATGATTAGCGGAAACATTATCTAAAGTAATACTAAAAATTCTATCTATAATATTATATTATTATAAAATGACTATAATGCATCGATAAATAGTTATTCCATTATGATGATATTCACGACTACGAAATCTTAATATTCTTTTATGAAGTTTTCACTATCCGACGTTTTTTTTATTTTTTAGATTTATGTGAAGATGTAGATGCATGTGCGGATGTGTGACACATAGAAAATGCAGGATTACTAGATCCAATTTCTTGAATGTCGTCATCATCGGATGAAAACGATTCAAATTGTGCGTAATGTGCATCTATATCGATGTAAATTAATAACAAATAAATTGTAAATTGATATTGTTCACCAATTAATCAATGATAACTTGTACATGATAATTGATATTTATAATTCCACATTTACGAGCCCTGCAAAATAAAAAAATTAAGTAACAATACAAATTAACATTATGGATAACTTCAAAAATTAATTTTACGCATACATCGATGAGTAATTGATAGTTGTTTGAATAACAATTAAATACACGAGAAAAAATTCTTGGTCAAGTGAAATTGAGAGTGCGAGAGCTTGAGAAAATTTGAGAGAAATTTGTGAAAATTTTCGACATCCCTCCACCCCTTTTTATACTATCTAAAAATCTAGCCGTTAGATGATCCAATAGATCTATTTTGCACTATTTGATTCATCAAACAGTTAGAAAAATCCAACCATGGCATCTTGCAATAGTTGGATTTTGAGAGAGAGAGAGTGAGAGAGGAGAGGAGAGCTAAGGGCCCGAGACCGAGAGGGGAGACGGCGTGAGAGGGAGGGAGATCCGAAGAGCGGGAGAGGAGCGGCGATGCAGTGACGCCCTCTCGACGGCGAGGCCAAGCGACAACTGACGACCGTGAGCGTCGGCGACGATGAGGAGCGACGTCGACGAAGACGACGACGAGCGCGACGACGACGACATATTCGACGCTACGAAGACCGGAAGAAGATGACTGCCGACGATACGCAGACGATGACACCGAATCGAGCCGCGGGAGGGGAGCGCCGGAGCCGGAGGGGGCCAGGGGAGGAGGGATTTGGGGCTCGCCTCTTGGGCTCGAGCCTGACTCGACTCGGTACTGTAGCGATCTGAACGAGCTCACGAGCTGGCTCACTCGGATGCCGTCTCTAGTCCCGCATGAATAAATTATTAGTGCAGGTCCCTACGCAATGTTACCCTATTGTTAAATTATTCAACGAAAATCTTGTAGGTGACAGATTTGAGCCTTCATAAGCCCATTTTAAGCATTGATGCTTCGTGAATAATTAGTTGGGCCTTAATAAGCCCATTTTCACCTCGAGGCTTTAAGTTTAAACAACACTGTCCGTAAATACGGCTAAATTTTGGGGTCTAACGGAGTGATTCGCTATCCACAAGCTTACCTCGAGAGGGGGGAAAGGGATATGTCCGTCATTTAAAAACAACCGTCTGGCAAATTCGTCAAGAATTGCAAAAAACTCCTCGCTCTCCTTAAAAAACCCCTCTTTGCACCGCTGTGAGCAGAAATTGCAGTTAAGAAAGTAGGCAACAGTACCCGACGAACCTCCGAATAACTTCTTCCAACGACGCCGTAAATGGGCGGAGATGGCACTCTCTCGCCGCCGAAAAAAGTCGTTTTCGAGTCGGAAAATATAGGCGGTGCGACGGAGATGGTGACGAAGAACGGAGAGGGCGGCTGCGGCGGTGTGCGGAGTGGGAGAGTGAAAGGACCTTGGTCTGCCGAGGAGGATGAAGTGCTGAATAAGCTTGTGGGGAACTTCGGGCCGAGGAATTGGAGCATGATCGCCCGTGGAATTCCCGCCCGGTCTGGGAAGTCTTGCCGTCTCAGATGGTGTAATCAACTTGATCCTAGTGTTAAACGAAAACCCTTTACTGGTAATCATGCTTAAATCCTTTAAATTGTTTTTGGCCTTGTGGGTTTGTTTATGAATCGATTATTTAGCTCTCTTCTTGGTTATGCGTGGTTTTGTTTTTGGGATGAACATTTGCTGCGTTTGGCTGTTTCTCTGGGCTCTGATTTGACCTCCGTAGCTGGATTGAACTGAGATCTTATGGATTAGATTTTAGATTTCTAGTTTGGTTGACTGATTAGTCAGATTTCAGATGAATTTTGGACAACCATAAGAACTCATGAACCCATTCTTGTCTTTCTCGTTTCATTCTCTCCAGCTGTATATGCAGGAACATGAACGACAAGACAAACTAAAAAGTCCTTTTATCTGCTTAAAATTACATGTTGGAACCTTTCTCTTGTCTTGAAATTTATGCCCAGCGAATTTGTACTCATTGAATATGCAGTTTAGTTGAAATTTTTCGTCCTATAACATCTATCTTGTGAACGAAGGAGTTGTTTTGAATCTATTAATTTGCTCTTTGGCAAGTGGCATCAAACATTATTCTCTTTTTTTAGAATGAGAACTTGTATTAGTCAACTTTGAATTTCCTAGGCAAAAGGCTTAGCTAGATGGTTAAGATTAGAAGAGTTCATTTCTTCCATCATGCAAAGTACACATACAAAGCTAAAGATATGATATTGAATTTTGTAAATTTTTCATCAGATCAATTTTTGTATTTCGATTATAAAAGTTCTCGAATAGTTCTCTATTTGATCTCTTGTTATTTCTGCGATGTTTGTTTGCATGGCTTAAATGGTCTGTCGACAAAACATGTTACCTTAATGTATTTATTTACTTTTGGTTGCCACCTTTGTGTTGTTAGAATCGGTTTTCAAACCGGTTTTTTTATATCCAGTTGGTAAAGATTTGAGAAACTTGATTTGCTGCAGGTGAAGAAGATCGTGTCATAGTTTCGGCTCATGCGATACATGGAAACAAATGGGCAGCAATAGCAAAGGTCCTTCCCGGGCGGACGGATAGTGCGATAAAGAACCATTGGAACTCTACTCTGAAACGAAGGTGCAGGAACCAAGGTAGACATAACTCACAACCTCGTAACTTAATGATTGGTGTCGATATTGAAAACACAGATGCATTGTCTCAAGAAACTCTTCCTGGTGAGATCAATAAGTTGAATTCTTCAGAGGAAAGAGAAATACTAATCGAAGACATGATCAACCACTCTGAAGAAATAAGGGATGAATCAGTAGAGAATCGTGGCACTCTTTCTCGCCTCGGGCCCGTATAAGTGCGTTCAATGTTTATAATATCCCAACCGAAGGTCCTCTGGTTCAGGCTTCGAAACCAGATGCTAGTGCCTTCAAACTCGACGATGTCGTTCCATTAAAATGTGGACATGGTTGTGGAGAAGCTTGTGGAGATCATTCTCCTAGCTCATTGCTAGGCCCCGAGTTTATCGACTATGAGGAAACACTCTCTTTCTCGAGTGAAGAACTTTTCTCTGTCACTACATATTTGAACAATATAGCATGGATCAAGAATGGACTCGAGAACAATGGTGCTAGAATACCAGACAATGAAGAAAACAATAGAGGGAATGAAGGAACTAATGTTTCACAAATGTGTATGCTAGCATTAGCCGAGGAATTAAGGATCATGATCCCGGGATTTTCGGTTTGAAGAAGGCCGGAACAAATTGTTGAGGATGGTTACTCAAGTTTTTTCTTCCCATTTTCCGGGACGAGATTACGCTCTTCCGGCCAGAGTCAAGGGGTTGAGCTAACTCACAAAGCTATGCAGTTTTTGCTTGATTCCCGGACCCTGGATTTCTCGGAGACGGCTGTTCATTCAATCTCAGAATTGAAGAGCATGGGACAAGTATGTCTTTGTCGTTTGGAAATCATTCCTCACATCCTTAATGGCTCCAAAATAACAAAAGAATGAAAGCGATAAAGCAATTCTATAGAAAGAGGACTTTTTTTGGCAGCTGTCTTTTTACAGAAGAGCTTCTTTAGCATTTTCTACATTTATATACATATAAAGTATCATATTATACACTCAATTCAGCTGGAATTACTCTGTTCCCATGATGCTTTCCATTATCTTTAGACATGTTCGTCTAGAAAGTTGACTTTAATCTGACAAATGGGCTGCTATTTGCTTTGAAAAAGTTTGATTCTTGACACCAGTTTTTCTGAACTATGGGCTTATCGTTCTCTGTTTCTTGATTAGATTCTTCAATGTCTGAAAGGGTGTTCTTGGTAAAGCTTGAAGCTTTACCCTCTGTCTGTCTCTTTTACCTACTCCACAATAATGGTTTTTGGAAAAAAGGCGGGCAGCAGTGAGCCGTCAGCCTTACGTTATTTCGATCACTTGCGGCTAAAAGTGTCGACTATAGGATGTATGTTTTAAGATTTTAAGATTATATTTTCTTCTTTAGCTTTCTGTAAACTTCGGAGACACTGAACAGGAGACGAGAGATCTCACCGACCACGGTCTCTGTTTCATGAAGCTCTCCTTGGGTTTCTGCAATGGAAGCCACGCCCAAATCCCCCGTCGTTCAAGTGGAAGAAGAACATTCTCCACGGAGCTCCGGCGCCGTCTCCGGCGCCGTTGAGTTGTCGGGTACTGTAGAGCACAGGCGGTCGGCGGAGGTTGTGATTGAAATCGTCGGAGTAGGGGCGGAGAAGGGGCGGGGATCTTCTGCTTCCGAGTGTTCAGTGGTGGTTGATCTGGATCTGGATCTGGATATGGATCCGGCGGCAGAGGGGAATAAGTTTGAGAAAGGAACAGCAGAGAGGGACTGTCGGATTTGCCATCTGAGTTTAGGAGGATCAAATCACGAATCTGGAATTCCAATCGAACTGGGTTGCTCTTGCAAGAACGATTTAGCTGCTGCCCATAAACACTGTGCTGAAACTTGGTTCAAAATCAAGGGTAACAAGTCAGTTCTTTGATAAACCCTAGAAACTCCATTTTTTATCTAGTTTTGGGGACGACCCTTTTGAATTCTTATCCTTCTCAAGCAGAAATGGCGTTGCTTTTGCTGGTTTCTTTCTGATAAAACGCAAATTTGGTTCAGTTTCTGGGTTCCTCATGAGCAATGGTCTCGTCGGAAACGAGATCGTGAACTCCATTTAAGTAATTCCTGAAAATTAGGAACTTTTTATTGAATTTTTTTTCATCTGATTTCAGGGTCTGCGAGATCTGCGGGTCAATTGCTCGGAACGTGACGGAAGTCAATCCACCGGACTATGTCGAGTACCAAAGCATTGAGAGCAGCGAGGCTATGACGGTCGGCATAACTCCGGCGGGACAAGTCCGGCGGTTCTGGCACGGCCATAGATTCTTAAACGTTTTGCTAGCTACAATGGTCTTCGCCTTCGTCATCTCCTGGCTATTCCACTTCAATGGCCCCTCGTAAAAAACAGACAATTCCCACGCATGCTTTGAAACATTTGTACTATCATCAGTGATCATCTTCTTTAGCCGAGGAATTTCAGAGAATCATCGCCATTTTTATTATATATATAAAAAAACACTCTTTATTCACCATTTTTCTTGGCTTAACTTGATCTCAGTTCAAGCATTTTCACTCGATGAACTTCTCTTTTCCCAAATAAAAAATCGAGATCTCTCTTTCTGTTTATACCTCGAATCATACTCTGCCAACTGAGATCTTGAATACCCGTTTCTTGAATATAATCTTGCAAAAAAAACTGAATATAATCTGTACTGTACCTTGGCCATCAGCAATAGTTTTTAACGATTGAAACGTAACATCAAAACATAGATTGAAAAAAAGATTGCTCAAAATCTAGTTGTGGTTTACCGTAGCTTACTGATAAACGGCCATTAAAATGAGCCGAAACGGCGGTGAGGAAGCTCATCGGAAATATCTGCCGGAGTTCGTCGGTCTTGTTCTCGTTTTTACACATCAAACTTTAGATCGAGGAGAAGCCAAAAAATAGCAGCAGCAGCAGAAGAAGAAGAAGAAGAAGAAGACGACGCAGCAGCAGAAGAAGAGGAAGAAGAAGAAGATCGTCAATCCGTCAATGGAAGAGTAGGTAATAAACTATAAAAATTACATTTGCTCCAGTGCTTCCTCCACTCTGCCTCGTCATTTTAACGTTTTTAATTAAGTCAGAAATAGAAGCCCAATTGAAGATCTTTTGTTCTAGCTCTGAGCTCGAGCTTTTGCTTTAACGGAGTCCACGCTGCCGGAGCATCTTCAGATATCGCCGGAGCTACTCCTTAACGTCCGATTGATCTGAAAAAAAACTAATCTTTTGTTTGTTTTAGCTGATGGGGTTCATCGGAGTGACCAATTCACTCACCGGAATAAGAACTGGACTCATGAGTAGTCTTTAACTTCATTTTATTCATCAATTTTCATCAAACTTTGGTTGAAACAGAGGGATCGATTAGAAGAACTGAAGAAGAACCAAATATATATATATACACTATGATCTTTAGATTACAGAAATTGACTTTTACAGACTCTCTCCGTTTTAGTTCATCCTACAAAACCAAACACCGCCATTGAAACCTGGTCGGAAGAACAAAACACGAGCTGGAATTATTCAGGAACGTGATCATATTAAAGAAAAAACCAGTAAATCCTTTACTGATAGAAGCAATTTCGTTACCTTTTTAGGTGGAAGATCGTCTTATACGGATTGGACCATTCATTGCTAGTAATACAGAGAACCTAAAACAAGTTTTCAGAGATTTAGATTAAGAAAATCAGATAAAAAAACTTGTTTTTGATTTCTTCAAGTTTCATTACCCTGCCACCAATTTCCTCTTGAAGCACAGTTTGAATCTCTGCCGTCTGAATCGTCGTCTTCCTTTGGTTCTTTCTTTACCTAACATTAATCATCGATAAGAAGCTTACTTCTGGTGATTAAACTGAGAGTTGATGAAGAAAAATAACTGCTTACGTTATGATTGGACTCTGTGGGTTTTGTTTTTGGAGAGTAGTTTTCTTGGCCGCCATAGTAGATGGATGAGCTGAAATAGCTTGGTTCTGCTGGATTTGCGTATCTTCCTACATCCCCTTGATTTTGAATCTTCCTTTCTCTCTCCAGAACCTTTGATGAAACTAAAAATCAAAACTTTGCGGCATAATTATGAATTTAGTTGGGGAAATTCTTGCATGCATGCATGCATTGCATGCGATCAGTGTTTAAAAAAACCCAGAAATGGCAGGTGAAATCTGAAGAAAATAAAAGTACCGCCGGAGGTGGAGGGAAAATGGAGGCGAAGAACTCGGTGGTGGACGTGGAAGAAGCGTCTTTGGGGCCAAAAAGATGATCCAGAGAAGACTGCGGCGAAGGCGAGCCGGACGCCTGCTTCTCGTCCTCCATTGCTGGAAAAACTTGGAGCTGTTAAATACCAGATGACAGAGCCGGAGAAGACAACGACGTCGAGATTTTGCCGGAGACGGAACCAGAGAGCTGAATATTTATATAGAAGGATGGTGGTGGGTTCTGAGAGCGTGGATTGAAGGAGAGAGATAACGATGTTCTATTTGACAGATGGATGCTTTCACTTTGACCCAAGTGGACTCATTGCCACCTCCAATCAACTTTGCCACGTGGCATTTCCTTCCTTAAAATACGTCATTTTATCTAGTTCCCCTTCGTGCTTATCCTCATTTTATCTAGTTCAATCATAATGGGGTTCATACCTTTGATTTTAAAAAATATTTATTATTTAATTTTATAAATATTTAGGTCAATAAACTATACAAAAATAAATAAATGAATTATGCAGCAAAAGTAAATAAATAGTTATCGATGTTATAATGTAATAGTTACACTTTCAAATGATCCCATTATGATTAAGCACATTAGCATATAATATACAATAAAAAAATATTTATAAGAGTATTTAAATGAAAATATTTATAAGCGCTCATATAATAAATTTTGTGACTCAAAAATCAATATAAAAAGAATAAATTTAAAATTCTAATATTAAATATACAGGTCAATCTGACCCATCTAAAATTTGAATCACCAAATTGTAACAATAACGAGAAGTTCTAAACTTAATTTTGGTCTTCACCTTTGTAAAACATAGATTAAAATTTTTCAACTTTCGATATATTAGTTTATGAAATAATATCATATGAAAAGAGGAGGGGTGGAAGATATTGTGGTGACCCACAAGAAGAAGATAGGTGTTGGATAAGATGACGAGACAACTTCGAGTTTGCTTTTACGTGCGATATGCTTTTATTCAATATCCCTTATTAGTTACTTTAAAAAGAATATATGATTTGATTTCATTATTTGAAACATTAAAATAATGTCAAAGCGTGACAATTATTCTATGTGACATAGAACATGAAATAACGTTACATGTCACGCTATGAAATAAGAAAACGATGGGGCTCCTCACTTGCTGGATCCCGTCTTTCCATATCAACGAACCAGAAACCATGTTGTCTGCCATTTTCGCTGTCACGATGAAGCTTTTCTTCTCACCAGCGGCGCTAAAGAGCAGATCTTTTGGTTCAACGACAGCCATCAAACCTGGCGTCTGTTGGTTGGTAAGTTGCCGCCGCCGACTCGACGTTGGTGAGTGTCCGGTGACGATTTGCAGTGTTTTAGAGTTATCGCCTTGTCAGCATAGAAGCTTTACGTAATCAATCTCGCCGGCGACGTAAACCAGGCCGGGTTTGATCACTTTTTGGGGGCTTAAATGGCATGATCCGTACGCAAATTCTGCGTCGTAGTTCAATGCAGATGTCATTGGAAAAGCTGTACCGGCGAAGAGATTAGATTAGTGAGATAACTGATAGCCATGGATACAATTCATGCTACTTACCTTAATTGCAGAAGGAGGCCAAGTAGGGTTGAATGATTTGACGTAATGTTAAGTCTCGAAAAGACTTAATATTCATGTGGTTTTAGTGGTTAAATTGCTAGGAATATGTAATAATTTACTTAGAAATAAGCAGGATTTTTAAGGATAATGATGTAGCGATGCCACAACATCAGTTGCGCTGGTTTTACAAGATTTTACCCGATATTTCGTATATTTTGTATTATCACGGGATTTGTGTTTCTATGCAATTGCAGAAGGTTAATGAAGATAAAGGCTGGAAGAATCACGAAAAAGAAGGAAGAATCAACTCTAAATCGTTTTTGGAAACAAGAATATCTTTGAAGATTTGAATCCTAATTTCAACTACTTTCCAAATCTATCGAAATCTTCCTCCAAATCGCAACCACCTCTCAGATCTGCTGAAACTGCACGAAGTATACTTAAAAAAAGGTGAATACTACGAATTGGGTGTGTAGAATTGGAGAACGGGATTCACGATCAAGCTTCGGGCGTAAATCCGAAGAAGAGGTTCACGACGACGATCACGGCGGCGGGGGAACGAGGCTGTGAGAACAACGGCTTTCGACGGCGATGACCAAAATTCTCTCCCTTTGCTTTTCGTTTTAATTTTCGTGAATTATATGAACTCCTGATAGTTAGTTTAGAACTATTTCGTTTGAGTTAAAATTAGGATTTTTCATATATTGATTTTCTTAATGAAATTGCATGCTATCTTTTAGAACTCGTTTTAATAAGTATTTAAATATCTTTGCTTTGCTGTGATTATCTCTCGAGCAATCACGACGATACGCTCTTGCGTGTTTGCTAAGTGTTAAACTTGAAAACTATTGCTTTGCATTGATATCATCTACGGCAACACGACAATACACCCTTGCGTGTTGCTAAGACGTGTATTAAAACCATTAGGTGGTTAAATCGAGTGACATGGTTTAGCTAGGAGTGTTTTCATCATGTTCATTCCAACCTAGTGCGGTCAAATCGAACTTGTTCTTAAACCCAATCATAGAGGCAACGCCAGCCCCGGTTTATTAGTGTTCGGACCAGAACTAACTGATGTTGTGACTAATGCTGCAGCACCCACTGAGGGCAGTTCAAGTAAATCAATTTACGGAAAGTCCTAGTCGAGATTCTTACGAATTCTCAATTCGACTACCAACTTTACTTTTATGCTTAATCTAGGTTATTAATTAGATATTTTAATTACCCGTAAGATAAATATAAAAATCAAATATTTAATGCTATTCTTTATTCTTTATGATATTTTACAATATATTCTTTAAATTAGAGATTTGACTTGTCTTCGTGGGATCGATATTTTTATTACTACGTTGCGACACGTGCACTAGCGTTTTAGCGATTACATTTTCAAGCAACACGTAGGCAGCGGCCGCCGTCGCTGTGAGCAAGACATAGAGGTTCCAGAGATAATGTTGAAAGGAGTGACATGAGTATCACCTTGAAGTTCGGTCACCGTCGTAGCTTCCGACCATGATGCCAATCTATCAACTCCTGGCGCCGTTAGATCAGGCTGGAAAAACCATTTTTATGAACTTAAAATCGACATAGATTTGATAAACTGCAAGTTAAAAATTGTTACTTTGAGGATGTCGGTGGTGATCGGGTTTGGTCCCCTCGATGAAAATGAAACAACGAATGGAGCCGAATCATCCTTAGTCTCATTGCTCTTCAATATGTTCACCATGGTTGTCTTTTCGTCCCTGGTTTACCTAATGGTAATTAATCATCTTCTTAACTCAATTTGCCATGATTATGTCTTAACCAAGGATTAAGCTTGTTGGCACTCTGTCAGTTCATCCCAGTTTCAAAACCATGCAACGATGGATTATGCGAAAATTTTCGAAAGATTCACGTTGTCTTGTTTTTCCTGGGCTTGTACTTTCTCTCTGTCGGAACCGGAGGCCATAAGCCATGCTTAGAAAGCTTCGGCGCCGATCAATTCGACGATAATCACCCAGAAGAGCAGACAAAAAAGATGTCTTTTTTCAATTGGTGTAATTTCGCTCTTTGCTGTGGCCGGTTACTTGGCGTCACTGTGATTGTTTATGTTCAAGACTTTGTCGGATGGGGAGTTGCTAGTCTTGTTCTTGCCATAACAATGGGTATCCCAATTGCAACTTTTTTTTTTTACTGGGGAAGCCTTGTTACAGATACAGAGTCCCTCAAGGTAGCCCTTTGACGCCATTGTTGCAGGTCTTGGTTGCAGCTTTTAGAAAGAGAAACTTGTCTCCTTTATGTCCTTCTCAACTTTATGAAAAACCCGGCTCGAGAGAATCGCAGAGGTTTCTGGGTCATACTGATTCGTACTGAAACTCTCTTAGAAACTCCATTGGAAGCCATGGAAGGGTCTTTTTTGTTAAGTCGTTGCTTATTTTTTAGTAAATTCGTTAGATTTTATTGAAAACTACATCGAAAAGTTGATGAAGTTTGATAGGTAATCAAACTATAAATAACTCTTAAATTTTTCTAGTTATTGTATCCCAAAACATTTGTATCTCTTAGTTATTAGAGAGTGTCTTAGTAAATATATTTCTCATTTGAGGTGATCTTTTTTAATTATGGATTACTAAGTTGTAATTTTTGAAGAGATTAGTGGATCGACTCGCTGCGGTGGTGGTGCCGAGGACGTAGGCAAATTCTGGTGTGTTTCTTCCTTTTGCATTCTTTTGATATTTATATTTTGTATTCAATTTTAATAGTGCGAGTATTATTATATTTGTCTTAGTGTTGGAGAAAATTATCTTCCTAGTTAGTGTTGTAATTGTACTATGTAAGTACGTTCTGTCTAGGAGACTGATATTTAAGTGTGTCCATTTGTGACCTTTCAATCTTTCCTGGGAACATACTTGAAAAACCAATTGATATTGTAGACACGAATGGAAGACGATTAATCGTTTAGCTTGTGATACAATTCGTTCATGTTTTTCAAGAGAACATAAGTCTACATTTAAGAATGAGACTTTTGCAAATAAACTATAGAAGACAAGTTCATGACGAGAAGCAGTCAGAATAAACTTCTTAGGAAAAAGAAGTTGTTTTGGTTTCAATACCACCTAGGTACCACTATGAAAAATCACATTACAACATTCAATCAACTACTAACAAATTTGTTAAACACTAGTGAATAATTTAAAGATGAAGATTTGATTATGATGTTATTATTATCTCTTCATGACGAATTTGAACACTTAGAAACCACTTTGCTTCACAGCAAATGAGATGTATCTCTCGATGTTGTTTGTGCTGTTTTATACAGTTATGATTTGAGAAAAAAAAAAGAAAGTAGCAGTTGACGAGGTACTTGTAGCAAGAGACTGCTCACAAACTAGGAAGCAAGACAAACAATGAAGAAAAGATAAATCAACATCAAGAACAAAACTAAAAAAAGATGAATGTACCTTTTGTCATGAAAAAGGACATTGGATGAAAAATTGTCTCAATTACAGAAGAAAGAAAATGCTACTACAAATGCAAATATAGCTGAGTGTAATAGTGACAATGATCTTTCCTTAGTTGTTGAATCATCTGAGGCAAACATAAGCAGCCGCCAAATCTGATGAATAGATTTTGTACTCGGGTTGCACATATCACATGTCTTATGTGAGAGAATGATTTACTGACTTTGAAGAATTTGATGGTGGAGTTGTGTACATGGCCAATAACAACTCCTGCCAAACAATGAGATTAGGCTCAATCCAATTGAAGAATCATGACGGATCTCTCAGAGTTCTGACCGATGTTTGGGATGTGCCAAATTTGAAAAAGAACCTTATCAGCTTGGGAGCATTAGAGTCCAAAGGCTTAGTTATGACAATACGAGATGAAGTTTTGAAAGTTACATTAGGTACATTCATTGTGATGAAATGTGTTAAAAGAGATAACTTATTTTACTTTAATGGTAGTACAGTTATCGGGTGAGCAGCTACTGTAGTAGAAGATAAATCATCTAGAATAACAAAGTTGTGACATATGCGTTTGGGTTATGCTTGTGAAAAATCCTTACAAATTTTGATGAGGCAAGGTTTGTTGAAAGGTGCAAAAGCTTGCAAATTAGAGTTTTGTTATCATTGCATTTTGGGAAAGAAGAAAAGAGTGAAATTTGAAACTGCTATCCATTATACAGAAGACATTATGGATTATATTCACTCAGATGTATGGGGACCATACAAAACAATACCATTGAGAGGTAAATATTATTTTGTAACATTTGTTGATGACTTTTCAAGGAGGGTTTGAGTATATACCATGAAATCAAAGGATGAAGTGTTTGAAATTCTTCTTAAGTGAAAAAATATGATCGAGAATCAAACGGAAAGTAAGATCAAAGTACTCAGAAGAGACAATGGAGGAGAGTATAAAAGTGATCAATTCCTCGAGTTTTGTCAAAAGAATGGAATTGTTCGTCACTTGACAGTTAAAAAAACACCGCAACAAAATGGTGTTTCAGAACGTATGAACCAGACATTAGTAGAAAAAGTTCGGTGTATGTTGTCTAATGCTGGGTTGGGAAGACATTTTTGGGCCGAAGCTTTGACATATGCACACCTTCTTATCAATCGATTACCATCATCAGCTCTTGGTGAGAAAACACCACGATAGGTTTCAAGAAAGGGGAGGAAGAAAAAAGATCACTACTCACGGGTATGGAAAGAGAAAATCCAGGAATCCACAAATAGGTGAAGTTGGGACGGCCATATTTGTAGTTTAGTATCGATTTTGAGGCTGAAATTTTGAGGGGGTCTCAGAGTATGAATGGAAAGCTTACCCTCCAAAAATGAGGGATAAAGGGAGTTGATCAAAAGCTCAAAAGCTGGGATGGCCATAAGTTATGCAAGGAAGAAGGAAGAATGCTCAAAAGCTCATAAAAAATTGTGATAAAGGGAGTTGGTCGGAAAAAACTAGAGAAAAGTAATAGGATGGAGGAAGAGCTGAGAGATTGCACTCTTACCCTAAAGACCACGAGTGTGGCTGAAGAAATGCAGCAAGGTTTAGCTCCCTTAGCTCGGAAGGGAAGCCAACACCAAATGATAACTCTTAGGGTTGTCAGATGTTACTCACCGGAGGCCGAGTCTTGGGTGTCGAAAAACACAACCAAGGAGAATGCTTGAAGCATGATTTTTCAATAATTCAAAACTGATTTAAAATGCCTCACAAAGAGGACTTAAACCCACCCTAGCAATTGAGAATGAGGAGGCCAATCAGAGGGCAACGACACACCCTTACCTGAGTTGACACAAACACAAAGGGACAGAGAGAAGAGGGGGGGGTGTCCTTAGACCCCTCCAAACTTGTCTCTCATGCCTCCTTATCCAAGAGAGAGAGAGATGTCAACTAGTGCTGGCAATCGAGCCGGCTCGAGCCAGGGACGGCCGGCTCGTCGAGCTTGCCGAGTCAAACGAGCCGAGTCTGTCGAGCCTATTCGAGCCGGCTCAGCCGAGCTTTTTTCAAAAAGTTGAGCCTAAACGAGCGAGCCGATCCAAGCCAGTCGAGCATGTCTAGCCTAAACGAGCCGAGCCAAACGAGCCCAACATAGAAATTTTGTTTTCGTATATTGAAGTTTTATAACTTTCTGTATTATATAATTTTAAATTTTGATGAAAAATTTATGCTTATTGTTTTCTTCAATCCAAATTTTTTTTTGCATGATAACGTTTGTATGTATCGCCTCCATTATGCCAAAGAAACACGAAAATAATAACATCGAATCAATATCTCAAAGAAACTCGAAAACAATTGCATCGAAACATCGAATCAATAGCATTCAACATATATAGCATCCGATTTGAAATCAATTCGTGAAAGAGTTAACAATTAATAATCATTCATTGTGCCAAATAAAAAGTGAAATAAGTTACAAAAAAGTCTTCCAAAAAGATTGAACGACATTGATTTGGACGAGTTTTCAAAAAGATCAATCATCCTTTTTAAAATTACATAATTAACGTTAAAGTTGGTTCCAGTGAAAATATGGTAAAGAACGTGCAAATCCTACAACTCACGTGATCCCTATGACCATCCCTAGGTAGAAGGTTGTAGGAGATCATGCGGTGGACAAGGCGAGCCGTGATGTTCAAGTCATTGGCTTTTGGTTTAGGAGGAAGGTGAGTGTCAGGATTTTTCACAACGGAGTTGAGAAACTGAGTGTATTCACTTGTTTTGACAAAAGAAGGCTCGGTGAAAGGCTCGTAGTAGCGAGAGGCTCTCTCGTTGCCTATACAATTCAACATCTCGTTGAGGTTACGAGACGTGATAGTTATGCATTCTCCGTACACATAACTAGACACTTGTAAAGGGTTTGGTGAAAACGAAAAATTGGCATAAAACATGCGAATTGAGGTTTCATAATACAGTCTCCAGAATTGAAACAGCTCAGACAAACAAACACGTTCGAATAACTCTTGAATCAGTAGGTTACAGATGAAATTCAGTTGGAAAACACGGCTTGGAATAATGGACTTGCATTGGAAATCAGATAAAATTTTTTGTTGACATTCTAAATCTAAGTACAAATTAAAATCGAACGAGGGCCCTCCAAAATTTTATCAAGCATCAACTTCGTGCCCTTGATTTTATATTCTGGATGCATAATACTAGCAAATGAAAAAATAGAAGGTACTTGAAGCCAATATTTCTGAAATTTAAATTCCATTGAAGTTACGATTTCATTAAATGCATCAATTTTTTTTATAACTTTCAAAAGTAGAAGTCAATCTTACAAACCACGGAAGCACAAGATACGTAGTCGGATAATAAATTCCCAAGCATTCTTTGGTGGCTTTAAAAAATACTTGCAAAAATTCGAGAAATACATTAGTCATATCACAACTACACATATTCAAAATAAAACATTGTGTCTTTTGACTAATAAAATCACAAATGACGTTCCAATACGGTCTAGCATTTTCTAACATTAGATATGTTGAGTTCCACCGAGTTGAAACATCGGTTTTTAGTTTTCTAGGTTTGAGGTTAGCCGCTTTACAAAATTCTCGATAATCTTGTTGTCAGGCGTTTGACGAAGAAATAAAAGAAATTGCACCTCTAATTGCATCAATATGCGGTGATACAAATTGCATGTCATCTTTAACAATCAAATTTAAAATATGGCAAACACACCGCATATGCAAAATGGAAGACTGAGTACTATCGAAATGATAATATTTTTTAAATTGATTAACACAAACATCATTAGCGGAAGTATTATCTACCGCAATACTAAAAATTCTATCTCTTATATTGTATTCTTGTAGAATACCAACAATGTATCGATAAACTGTGATACTACTATGAGGGTATTCACAACTCTCAAAATCTAAAATGTATTTATTAAGTTGCCAATTTACATCAATGAAATGTGAAGTCACAACAATATAACTGAGTGCATTGAGTGCACTCCACAAATCAGAAGTAATACATATTGACATCGTGAGCGCATGCGAAAATAAAAGAAGCAAGTCATTTTTCATTTTCTCATACAATTTTATTATGTCGCCTCGCAATGTACTGCGGGGAATTCGCTTAAAACTTGGATTAATGTATTATTGTATAAATGTTACGGTTCCCTCGTGATCAAACATTGAGAGAGGTAACTCTCGTTGTGTCACATATTTTGCAGCACATTCTCGCATTCTATCATGCGAATAAACAAAATTTCTGGTACCAAGAGTGTTTAATTGCAATTGCATACGATCTTTCAAGTGCAAGTGCTCGTGCTATTTTTTGCAATGTCGATTCATTGTGCTAGTGGTGGATTCATAAGCATAATGTTTGACACAATAATTGCATTGTGCCCTATTTTCTATTTTCGTTCATACGTTCACTTCTACGATTTTGAAATGTTTCCATATTTCCGACGTTTTCGATTTCTTGGTCCGAGGGGCAGACATGGATGTTTGTGCAGATGTGTGTGTCAATCCAACAGAAAATGCTAGATTCATAGGTGCAACTTCTTGCACCTCATCGTTAGAAGACAGAAACGTTTCAAATTTTACGTATTTCAGCGGTGAATCCATAACAAAAAATGAAGTATTTTAAAAAAAATTCTACTTTGATAACGTTCACCGATTTGTTGATGATTGTTAATGGAAGCGTAGACGATCAACAACTAGAAGTCTTTTGAACGCGATGACTTGACATCGATTTGTACAGATAGTTTCGGGTAAGAAATTCTCGGCTAACTCCTATAATTTATAGAATTCCTTCATAACAGCTACCTCCGGTCGACCTACAGTATTTTCAAGGTCGACCGAATGTTTCCGTTGAATATAGAAATTCTAGCCGTTATATTTTACCGGTCGACTCTTTTTAAAACGTCGGTCGACACTTTGTCGTCTACCGGTCGACCCTTTGATATTGACGGTCGACACTTTCACTAACGATAAATACTTTGCGGTCGACATATATGAACGTGGTCGACACCTTAAACATTCTGGACAATACTGCAGTCGACACCTTATTATGCGGTCAACCTACAAAATTTAAAATATCGATTAAGTGTCGACCGCTGTTACACTAAGAGTCGACCGCACTCCAGGTATTTCAAGCCTACCGAGCCAGCTCGCTAGCTGGCTTGCGAGCCGGATCGGTTGGCTCGGTGTTGCCGAGCTCACGAGCCAGCTCGAGCGAGCCGACATGCCGGGCTCGGTACAGGCTCGGCACGACACTGTAGCAAAATAAGCCGGGTTCGGACCGCTACAGTGTCAAGCCGGCTCACTCGAATGCCAGCACTAATGCCAACAATACAAAAACTAAAACCATAAAAACCATAAACCAATAAAACTCATGAAACCCATGGCTTACCATGGATACCCATGAGAAACCCATTTTGCAAACTCTTACCCTAAAAATAACTTTGTAAAGCTAACACAAAAAGCAAACGCATTCAAAAGGCTTAGAGTAAGGCGTCCTTATCTCTTGGAATTGGGCTTGGACCAATGTCTTGAGACTAGTGGACTTCAAAATGAGGAAAGCGTTCTTCCCGGGTAGGGCTCTTCTAGGATATGGGCTCTCTATGATTGCATCGTTTGACAAAGAAAACGGTGTCCAATTTGAACATTCTACCACTCTCTGGAAACCTTGAGAGATTGACTACATTTATTATGAAGACTTTGTCTTCATTAGAGGCCTGACCTGCTATCAAATTGGCAAAGCAAGCTTTGGAGGTCCAGTTGTGCCGATCAAATTATGGTCTCCATGCTTTGTTGCTTGGACCACTAGCATGGGGGTTTCGGCTCCTTCTTCCATCCAACCTCCATGGCCTCCCGAGCTAGCTCTCCAAATGAGGAGTTGCGTGAGCTTCTCCTTATCTTTCAATGTTGGGTCCATTATGTTGAATCCATGCAAGACATCCCCTACAAAAAGACCACACTTGTTCAAAAATTCCTTGGCGCGGGCTCGGGTCATGATTCCTTGAGGCTCGACTCCCATCGATGGTTTTCGTGGCATGTCACACCATTGGAGGTATGGTCCGGAGAATCTGTTAATGATTATAATTCCTTATATATATATTTGTTTCTACTACCTATTAGCATGTTTAGGAATCAAAGTTGGATCCAAGAGCAAAAAGAGCACACATGTTCGGAAATTCCTTGGCGCAGGCTCGGGTCATGACTCCTTGAGGCTCGGCTCCCATCGATGATTTTCGTGGCATGTCACACCATTGGAGGTATGGTCCGGAGAATCTGTTAATGATTATATTTCTTTATATATATTTGGTTCTACTACCTATTATCATGTTATGTTTTAAAGTTGGATCCAAGAAAAAAAAGAGTACACTTGTTCAAAAATTCCGTGGCGAGGGCCCGAGTTATGACTCCTTGAGGCTCGACTCCCATCGATGGTTTTTGTGGCATGTCACACCATTGGAGGTATGATCCGGAGAATCTGTTAATGATTATAATTTCTTATATATATTTGGTTCTACTACCTATTATCATGTTTAGGAATCAAAGTTGGATCAAAGAGCAAAGAAGACTCTGTTTATGAGAATCACATCTAGGATAAAAGGATTCCGCCTTTGGTTTCCAATAACGAAAAATGTGATATTTGGCAGAGATGTTATGTTTGATGAATCTTCTATGATAAATGGTGATATTCAGGAAGTGAAGAATACTTTGGAGCAGATGGAGTTTGAAATTTTTTTTTGATCAAACTCAAGAAAAAAATAGTTTCTTGTAACGCTCCAGAAGTTGAAGAGAAACTAGATGAAGTTGAGTCTTCAATCCAAGAAGCACAACAATTGATCCAATTTCAACAATGAGGGAGAGAAGAGAGATTCACAGACCTGCTTGATTTACTGACATTGTGACTTATGTACTTTCAATAGTAGGTGAAAATGTGTCTGCTAATTTTCAAGAAGCATACAGAAGCTCAGATAGTGAAAAATGAATGAAGGCTATGGATCAAGAAATACAGTCACTTATGAAAAATAAAACATGGATGTTATTACAACTTCCAAAAGGCAAAAAAAGTTGTTAGATGCAAATGAGTCTATGCAAAGAAAGAAGAACTCTATCACAAAGACGTTCGTTACAAGGCAAAATTGGTAGCAAAGTGTTATTCTCAAAAAGAGAGAATCGACTACAATGAAGTATTCTCTTAAGTTTTTAAAAATTCTGCAGACATGTTGACCAAGATAGTAACAACAACCAAATTTAAACATTATTTAGACTTGATTAATATCTTGAATATTAAGTAGGCACCTGAAGGCGCATTTGAAGACATCACCAAAGATCATTCAGGAGTTAGAAAATTGAGAAGATAGTCTATACAACAAAAAATTGTCAATGTGAAGATTGTTAATTAGTTGCCTATTTTTTAGGAAATTTATTAGACTTTATTGAAAATCACATCGGAAAGTTGATGAAGTTTAATGAGTTATCAAAGCTATAAATAACTCTTAATCTTTCATAGTTATTGTATCTCAAAATATTTGTATCTCTTTTATTGTTGGAGAATGTCTTAGTTAAGATACTTCTCATTTTAGGTGATCATTTTAATTAAAGATTACTAAGTTTTAATTTTTGAAGAGATTAATGGATCAACTCGCTGCGGTGGTGGTGCACGAGGACATAGGAAATTGTCGAACCTCGTCAATTCTAGTATGTTTCTTCATGTTTCTTCCTTTAGTTTTCTTTTGATATTTATATTTCGTATTCAATTTATATAGTGCGAGTATTATTATATTTGTCTTAGTGTTGGAGAAAATTATTCGCCTAGTTAGTGGTGTAATTATACTGTGTAAGTACGTTATGTCTAAGAGACTAATATTTAAGTGTGTTTATTTGTGACCTTAAAAGTAATTCTATCTAAGAAGACTGCAAAGAACGTATTCTGAAAATTATATTAATTAGTTAGTAGTATAATTATATTGTGTAAGTACGTTCTGTCTAAGATACTAGTATTTAAGTGTGTGTATTTGTGACATTCGAGTTTTTACTGAGAACCTACTTAAAAAAATAATTCTATGTAAGAAGATTGCAAAAACTTATTCTGAAAATTATATTAATTAGTATTTTCTGCGTTTGTTTTAGCAAGTTTTCTGAATATTTTTTGAGCTCGAGCTTTTCATTGCAGGTTTCTTGACAAGGCTGCTATAATGGAGGATGACAGCTTTTCAGCCGTGGAGGCTGGCAACGTTGACCCAGGTCGAGGAGACTAAGCTTGTTCTGAATGTTATTCCGATTTGATTATCTTCTTTGGCATTTGGAATCTGCGTTGCTCAATCTCCGACGTTCTTCGTCAAACAAGCGACGGCCATGGATTTAAATCTGAGCGACGAATTAAAAATGCCTCCGGCCTCAATTTACTCATTGGGCGCCGTCGGAATGATATTCACAGTCACAATCTAAGAGAAATTTCTCGTTCCGACGATGAGGAAAGTCACCGGCAACGAAAGGCGCATCAATATTCTCCGGCGAATTGGCTTTGGCATGGTGTTCGCCGTCGTAGCCATGGCCGTGGCCGCCATTGTTGAACGGAAGAGGCTCGCAGTCGCCGTAAATAGATCGCCGGAGGTAAAAGCAAGTCAATTTCGATGAGTGTCTTCTGGTTTGCTCCTCAGTACGTAATTCTCGGAATCGGCGAGGGATTTACTCTGGTCGGATTACAAGAATATTTCTATGACCAAGTTCCTGATTCAGTGAGAAGCTTAGGAATTGCTTTCCACCTGAGCGTGATCGGCGGTGGGAGCTTTCTGATAACAATGGTGGACCACATCACGGCCAAGACCTGGAGGAGCTGGCTCGCCGACGACGCCAATCGGTGCCGATTGGACAAGTTTTATTGCTATTGACGGCCTTGAATGATCTGAATTTTGGTGGCTATGTGATTTTGGTTCGCAGTTGCACGTACAAGGAAGTGCAGAGGAGAGAGATTGAGAGCAAGGAAACGCCGACGAATGAACTGCGGTGATTCTTGTACTTGTTGTCTCAGTAAACTAAAATAAACATTACCCGTTGATGATTATTGCTGTCGGTTCAGATGTTCTTCTAAATCTGATGTTTATTTCTTCGATTTGTTCATGTTTTACTCAACCAAGATGGCGACTTTTTTTATTCTCGCAATCTAAGACCTTGTTTTGAAATTGTGGGTAGTTTTCAAAGCTTGATTTTAACGCATCGCCGACAAAGTGACCCCCATTTTAACGAATGTCAGTCGATTCACATTTTAGTTGAAACCACGAGAAATTCGTGCGTGTTTGACTTTTCGCGCTCGCGATTTGATTGAAATTCCCAATCTCTTCTTCCATCAAACGGCGACGGCGACGGCGATCATAATAGTCGGATCTTAGCAGGTTTAAAGTATATTCTGTAATTCTAGCGGTCATTGATTGCTGGGATTCGAGATCTCGTCTTCTTACAGTGGAACTGCAAAACAGAGGAACAAGGTTCGGGCTTTTAAACGACGTCGTTTTCGCTTCCTGCTCGGCTCTTCGTTCAAGCCACGCAGGGGGGGTAGGAAGAGCATAAACTCCCTCTCAGGTTATGTGTTAGGGGAGGGAGTCGTCGTTGACATGGATTTTTGCAATTAGGGTTTCTAAATTTCCTCAATTTGAACACCCTTTATTCTATTCTGTGTCTTCGGAACCGAGTGGGCTCGCTTTGTGTTGAAGTTTCTCCTATTTTGGAACATTTCAGTGGACTTTGCGGCTCTAAAGTCATAAGCTAGAGCTTTTGTTCGAGGGATTGGTATGCAAACGGAGGCTAGGGTTGGGGTGGCCATGGAAGGAGGGCCGAGAGCTTTCCACGCTGATCATATCGGAGCCGCCGCCAGTAGCGGTGGCGTTTCCGTCGATAGAGGGGCTAGAAACTTTGCTTATATCAAACAACAATCGATGCAGCAACGGCAACAGTCTCAGATTGGAACAGTATCGCAACTTCTCGCCGGAGGTGTCGCCGGAGCTCTTAGCAAAACTTGCACCGCGCCGCTCGCTCGGCTTACCATACTATTCCAGGTTGATTTTGCTGATTGCATTTAGTTTTTCCTTCTGAGAGTTCGTCGATGTTTATGGAAGTTTTGACCTTTGGCTTCGTCGTTTCTGTTGGTATTTGTGGTTTTATTACTCATGTTCATGAATTCGAAAAACTTTTTTTCCTTTTGATCGTCTGTTGATGCTTGTTGATCGGTTGATAGTGGTGTTTTCGTGGCTATTCATGTACATGAATTCGAAGAACTCCATAAATCTCTGGCATGGTTTCTCTTGACTCGTTACAAAAAAATTTGCCTTTTGATTGCGTCTGTTAATAGTTGTTTGGTTGACATTGGTGTTTTCATAACTATCCATGTTCTTGAATTCGAAGAACTCCATAAATCTCTGGCATGGTTTTCTTAACTCAGTTACGAAAATTTTTGTCTTTTGATTGCGTCTGTTAATGGTTGATGTTCGGTTGGCAGTGATGTTATCGTAGCCATCCATGTTCATGAATTCAAAGAACTCCATAAATCTCTGGCATGGTTCTTATTGACTTGTTATGAATCTACTTGAGCCTTGTCACATGATTTTCTAGTATCCGATATTATAAAATTTGGGTGTAATCTCGAAAGAGGAAGATTACCTATCAGTTATTTTTGTTTGATGACCTTCGGTATTCACTGGAGATGCTTGAAGGACAGAAATTTATTCATTTTTGTTATTTTTTCAGGTTCAAGGTATGCATTCTGATGTCGCAATTTTGAAAAGGGCTAGCATATGGCATGAGGCATCCCGAATTCTCCGTGAAGAAGGAGTTCGAGCTTTCTGGAAAGGGAATCTTGTCACTATTGCTCATCGTCTGCCTTATTCTTCTGTAAATTTTTATGCGTATGAACACTATAAAACGGTTAGTAATCGATGGGTTAAAAATTACTACATTTTTCTACGTTTTCTTCATCTTAATCGACCCCCTTTGTTTTGATTGCAGTTATTACACATGATTCCTGGCTTAGAAAGTCGTAGAGACAATCTGACTACCAATCTTTTTGTACATTTCGTCGGTGGTGGCCTGGCCGGAGTAACTTCTGCATCAGCTACATATCCGCTGGATCTTGTAAGAACGCGCCTCGCTGCTCAGGTAATATTATTTTAACCAAATAAAATTAGCTCAGTGAAAATGGCCATACACTGTTTCGATTACTCCAATTACAAAGCTTTCATATGTGTATCAGTATTTTCTTCGTGGGGAATCAGCAACCTCCATTGTGTAGTAAATTGGGTTATATCGAAATATGAACTGTCTCCTTGAAATTTCTTACGGAATTGTTTGAAATCAGGTTTGTTGATTAGGCATATGATGAAATCTTGCATTTTGTTTTTTTGGCTAAATTGTTTTTAATAAAAATGCAGACAAAAGTGATGTATTACGAAGGTATTGGTCACGCATTACAAACAATATGCAAAGAGGAAGGGTTTAGAGGTCTTTATAAAGGGCTTGGAGCAACACTCTTGGTATTTTTTTTTTCATTTTTCATCTGGGAATTTGTTTTAAATGCAGCATCTTTGAAGTTGTTTGTTATTATCCAAAACAGGGTGTTGGTCCGAGCATAGCTATCAGCTTTTCCGTGTACGAGACGTTGAGAACTTCGTGGCAGTCTCGTAGGTTTGTCGAATGAGCTCTCGCTACCTGTGCTTTTTTAAACATTCTCGTTTAACTAATATGCTTTCTTTTTAGTTCAGGCCTCAGGATTCTCCTGTCCTCATCAGTTTGGCTTGTGGAAGTCTTTCAGGGATTGCATCCTCTACAGGCGAGTTTACTAGAGATTAGCTCTTTCTCTTTACATTCGATGAATGTTTGATTGAGAAATATCGGTTTTTGGGAAATACACCTCTTAGAACGAAATCTTGACCTTAGAAAAAAAAGATGGGTGACGATGTTATGATTCTTCAACCTGCACTATACTCGGTGGCGCTTTCTTTGCTTTTTTCTGCTCAGAATCCTCGGTTGGGGTAGTTGTAACATGGAGGGAGATCAATCTTCCGACAATTGGGTTCGGTGGGGAGGGACCCAAAAAAAAACCGAGTGGAGCGATATCGAATCTTATGCAGGGTTGGGAGTTGTAATAGACAACTAAACTCGTGTGCGATGTCCTCTTTTTTGCCTTCTTCGTCGAGGGTAGAGATTCCATAGTAGGAGGTTTAGTCGGGTCCATCTTTCCTTTACCCGAGGTTAGGATATACTATTATCATGCATGCATAACGCGATGATTGTTATGAACTAGCACATAGGGTTAATTGGTAAGAAAATATTTATTGTCTGGGATCCCATAAGTTTGGGGTTCATATTGCTATTTTCCCTTAATTTTTTCTCTGATACTCCAAAATTAAAACCGAATTCATTTGGACAAAGGTGAATTTTGTTGATAAACAGATATTTAAATGTTATAATTGATAGAGATAGTTGATTATCACCATCAAGGCCGGTCTTTCTTAGATTAACTTCTTGTTTTAAGTTAATTGGGGTTCATATTGGTTTGGGTTTTTTTTTCGGGCAAAAGTAAGTATTTTTTACTATAATATGCCTTAATCCGCTGGTCTGATTATGTAGTAGTGGAATGTAATATGCAGCCACTTTTCCTTTGGATCTGGTGAGGAGAAGAAAGCAATTAGAAGGAGCAGGCGGTCGAGCCTGTGTTTACACAACAAGCCTTCTCGGCACATTCCGTCACATTCTCCGGACAGAAGGCCTCACCGGGCTTTACCGAGGAATATTGCCCGAATATTACAAGGTGGTGCCTGGTGTAGGTATTTGTTTCATGACTTACGAGACGTTGAAATCTGTGCTGGCCGGCACGGGTGCCAGGTTATAGTGCCAAAAAATGACTAGCCGAGAGACATTCGTTTCGAGTGCAGAACGAGATCCCGAGGTTAACCCTTTCTGCTGCAAGATTTTGTTTTTGTCTTCGATTGTGTCGATTTGTCTTCGATTGTGTTGATTGGAAGAGTAATTGTTTACGAAATTTAAATTTCGTGTAGAATCTTTTTGACTAGGAAGATCTTCTCTTGTTAGAGTCTTTGTATCGATTCTGGATACGATTAGTATCGATAAAGATTTGTAGATCTCATTGTCTTCAATCCTTGTTCGGTTTTTCGGCGTCGATTCTTTCGATCATTTGTTTTCAGAAAAGGAAGAACTTGTAGGAAATATTTTGTTCGGTATTTGAAATATTTTGTATATTAGAACTATGCATATTGATTAATAGTTTCGTAACTGCAGTTTGAGTCGATTCTGTGCAGTAAACGAACTGCCATGGTCGAGGATTCCTAGAATCATGATTCTCAATTTCAAGATAAAAAATTATGAAATCGAAAGACATGGATAAATTTGACCTAAAATAACAGTAATTTATTGTTTGGTTCCGGTCTGAGAGGCAAAGAATGGTGGAATGGAAATCAAATGGTGGCTCAAAAATGATTAAAAATCAAATAAAAATTGACCTAAAATTAAATAAACTACACGTAATTTCAAAAATCGATTTTAAATTCGACTAAATCACTAAAAATTTAAAATAAACTGAAACTGCACTGTATTGATTCCAGTTTCACTTACTATTTTCATAATTCTAAAACCATGGCCCCAATTCCAGTTTTGTTCTGTGATGAATAAAATGCACTGAGTTCAATAAAACCATATTGTTTAAGACTCTAAATATGTTTAATTAGTTAAAAAAATGCTCAATAATCATCGATAATCAAAAAATTTACAGTGCAAAATGACATGTCGGGACCCAAATGATCATTCCACCGACAAGACGTCACAGAAGCTGATATAAACGTAACCCAACCCAAAACTAGGGGTGGCAATTGGGTTGGATAAAACCGAAAAACCGATCCGAACCGATCAAATGAGTCAGTTTCATTCGGTTTTTTATGGTTTAAAAACTGAACCACTATCCGAACCGAAATTATGGATAAAAATGATTTATGTTTCGGTTTTATGTTGGATAAACCGAACCGAACCGAATTTAACCTAAATTAAAACGCTTCTCAGCCCTCAGTCGCAGTCCGACTCCGCGCACTGCAGCCCTCGCCTCCCCTCCTAGTCGCCGACTCGTCTCCATCCAGTCAGCGCAGCCCTCGTCTCGCAGCCGAACCGGACTCCCAGTCGCAGTCCGACTCCGTGCAGCCCTCGTCTCCCCTCGCAGTGGCCGACTCATCTCCATCTAGTCCGCGCAGCCCTCGCCTCGCAGCCGAACCTGACTCCCAGTCGCGGTCCGACTCCGCGCAGCCCTCGCCTCCCCTCGCAGTCGCCCACTCGTCTCCATCCCGTCCGCGCAGCCCTCGCCGACTCGTCTTCATTTGCGACGGCCGACGGTTATCTCTGATTTCTGAAAAGTTTTATTCCTTTCTTAAATATTCATATGCCGATGCTCTTGACCCAGCTAATGCATTTAAATGATTTTTCATCTATGAATATGGTTTCATCTTTCATATATATTTTTGCCTCTTTCAGTTTTTTATTGTTAAATGCATAGATTGAATGGAACTCTGAGGAAGAATATGCATTATGTAGAAAATCGGCATGAAACTCGCCGAAAAATCAGTCTAAAACCGGAAGAAAATCGGCAGAAAAATCGGTCTAAAACCGTTGTTTTGACAACGGTCATTANAACATGGCTAAAGATGGTTTCTTCTTCTGAGGATGATTGATCATATTTTCCTCTGTTAAGTCCCACTGGATGAGCTTATATAAACGCAATAATTAAATTAGCTTCTTCTTGTTGCTCATTTGAGGTACAGATAAACATGATCGTTTTGTTCTTCAATGTTTGTATTAGAGTGATTAGTTCCTATAGTTGAATCACTTTGGTCTTTCGATTTCTGTAGAGCTTATTTTGATTATCATATTAAAATTTCAGGCGATATTCATGGACAATACAGTGATTTGCTTAGACTTTTCGAATACGGTGGCTTTCCTCCTCGTGCAAACTATCTATTTTTAGGAGATTATGTTGACCGTGGGAAGCAAAGTTTGGAAACGATATGCCTTTTGCTCGCCTATAAAATCAAATACCCTGAAAATTTTTTCCTTCTTCGAGGAAATCACGAATGTGCTTCTATCAATAGGATATATGGGTTTTACGATGAATGTAAGCGACGATTTAACGTGAGACTGTGGAAAGCATTTACTGAATGTTTTAACTGCCTTCCTGTCGCTGCTTTAGTCGATGACAAGATACTATGCATGCATGGTGGGCTCTCTCCCGATCTTATGAACTTGGATGAAATTCGAAACTTACCTCGGCCAACGGCCATTCCTGACACTGGCTTGCTTTGTGATTTGCTCTGGTCTGACCCAGGCAAAGATGTTAAAGGATGGGGTATGAATGATAGAGGAGTCTCTTTCACATTTGGCCCGGATAAGGTCGGGGAATTCTTAACGAAACACGACTTGGATCTTGTTTGTCGTGCTCATCAGGTCATTTGCTCTTGGCTTTTTTTTTTAAACTTTCTACTAGGGGTGGCATTTGTCTGCGGTGTGATTTGAGGTTGGACTGAAGTCAGTTCAGTGTTAAATTTAGAAAACCAAAAACCAAACCGACTAGACTTTGGTTTTCAGTTTGGTTTTTGGTTTGGTGTTCAGTGTTGGGCTTTGGTTTGGAATTTCAAGTCGGGCCGTCAATTGTTTGATTATTGGATCAATTTTTCTTGTATTTTATTCATTAGTTAGGTTATTTACCCAAGAAGTGATGTGAAAAGAGAGTTTTTTTTTGGTTTGTGGAGTTTTACTCATTCATACTACATATTCGATTCTTAACTTTTATTTCTTATGTTTACTTTTAATTTATTAAACTTTTACAGTTTTAGATTATTAAGTATTCAATTTTGAATTTTTTATTTTTTAGGTTTACTTTTAGTGTTACATTGTTTAGCAAGTTTAGACTTTTATGTATTTAATTTAATTTTTTATTTTATAATATTAACCTCGTTTCAACTCGCCCTTGTCAGTTATTTTTATTTAAAACCAAAAACCAAACTGAATATTTCGGTTTTACTCAGTTCGGTGCAAATTTGGGGTAATGACACCAAAACCGAACCGCACCGATTGCTTGGTTCTGTTTTTCGGTTTGGACTGGACCAATTTCCACCCCTACAGTTTCTCTGCCCTTTTTTGCGGTTAATTTTCGACATTTATGTGCTAAAATATATTCTCTAGGTTGTGGAAGATGGGTATGAATTCTTTGCAGAGAGGCAACTTGTGACTATTTTCTCGGCTCCGAACTACTGCGGTGAATTCGATAATGCTGGCGCGATGATGAGCGTCGATGCAAACTTGATGTGTTCTTTCCAAATTCTCAAGCCAGCGGAGAAGAAAACTATCTTTTCATGGTAATTTCTTTCTCCTCAGTTTATTAATGAGTTCAAGTGCTTAATCACTGTTTATTTCAAGTAGCTTTCTTTGAATTTGATAGGCTCATTAATAGTTTAGGGTGAATAGCTACTTATTTTGTATTTAATTAATTAGATACTTTAGTCTTTTATTAAGTGAATATAATTATAAATAAATATGGTGATTAGAGTTATTTAATCATTCAGTTAGTTGTTTATCTTGTTTAGAGAGGGATTGGCACAGCCAAAGGAACGACAAAGAATTGATTCTCCATCGTATTGTTTCTTTCATTTTCTTTTAATGCTCTATTTTCGTTTATTGTAATAGTTTATTAGTAATTCAAATACACTTCTTTGTTTTTAGAATATTTTGGTTGTATCAGAATCCTTGGATTCCGCATCAAATCGAACACTAGAGAGGTTTCGGCAATTCAGTCAATCTTGTTGTAATTACCCAGTAATCTTATCTTATGAGATGTCGTTCGATGATTGGTGCAGATAATGAGCCGACAATCTTCTTGCATCTCCAAGATTTCAGCTTTACGAGCCGTGTTCGAACTCGAGGACCCGGGATGTCTCTGCTGCTGCTGCTACGGTCTATTCCTGGTAAAGCAGAAGTTTTGGACTGATTCCTTGAAAAATATTTTTTTTTTTGTGATTGAATTTGGAACTCATTTTGTGTAAATAGTTTATCTCAAACTTGTTGACCTGCTCATGTTGCCAATGGATTTGCCTGTCCTCTCTGTTTAATTTGGTTGACTAAATTATTTTAAATTTAATTGTAATCAGTTTATATATACCATTACCAGGTAAGAATGCAAAAAATACAAATAAAACCTTGAACTTATTGCGGTGAACTTTTGGCAACCCATAACTCAACAATCGAATATATCGCGAGTTGTAGCTTTCTAAGAAAGTCACGTGGATGGATGTTTCGGGTTATAAATTGTCTATTTTTGGAATTCATAGATTATGTTATACAATCATGGATTTTATTAGGGTAAATAAAAAATCTTAATATATAGGTCATTAACAATCGCCCTTTAATCAAGCTATGTTAATAAAAAAATTGTCTCTAACTATAAGATAAAGGACTAGATTGCAATTTCCTATCTGATTATCTTAGCCGAAACTGCAGTTAATCAATTTTAATTAGAATACGAATACGTAGGGTAAAGGTGGGTCTCGTGAGTTCTGGTCGAGTTTCAATGAAAAAATATATCTGATTAGATGTGTTATTAGATTTATAAAATTATATTTGAATTCGATCTGATTGTATCTTTCTCCTATTTAAATCTGAACTAAAAATTCGAGTTGGTTTTGGTCCGGGTTAACATTCAATTTCATAAATAAATATTGAATTTTACTGGTTAATCGACCTGATCATATATTCAATTTGATCTGAATTGAATTTGACTAAAAAATTAAAATTAATTTTAATTTAGGTTTACATTAATTTTTTTAAATTAAAAATTAATAAGATCTGATCTAAATAATTGATTTGGATCGGGTTAGTGATCCGATCCGGTTGCCACTTGACCAACAATATAAAGGTAATGTGACTCAAAATACTTATCTAATATCTAGGGATTAATTATCTCTGACTATAAGATGAAGGACTAGATTGCAATTTACTATCTGATTATCTTGGTTGAAAATGGAGTTAATCAAGCTATGCCTATAAGCCGCAACTGGAAACCCGACTCCATTGCTGTCGTCATCTGAGTGCTACGAACAAGACGATGCACAGAAATTTACCTAGATTTTCAGAATCACGTGAAATTATTCTCCTTTTTTTTATTTCTGAATAATTCTCCAAATTCAATCGAACGAACTAGGAGTGGGTGAGCATTATCAGTCGCCGCTCTCTTCAGCCGCCATTCGAAGCCTCTCCGGCCTTTCCCAATTCGCCGGAGCACGCGAGATTGGTGCGCTTTGCCTCTTTGACCGGATACGCCCCTCGCTCTCGTCAGGTTTAATCATTTAGATATGGGCGACATGGATAGTTCTCGAACTTTCATGAAAGACGTCAAGCGCCTTGTTATAAAGGTAATTTCTCGTTTTCAGCTGCGATAAAGTCTCCATTTTTATTTTGTTTTTGGGGCTTTTCCTGACTTTTGTTGGCTTCAATCAATCTTTTTTTTCTGAAACATTTTCGGCAAGAGGGATTTTGGTTCTAGACTCTCTGATTAATAATAAAAAAAATTATTTATTATTTTTTGTTTAATTTGATTACTTGAAGGTGGGTACAGCGGTTGTTACTCGTAGCGATGGCAAATTTGCACTTGGTAGATTAGGAGCGCTTTGTGAGCAGGTATAATTTTGCTATTTTTGGTATAACTACGTCCACAACTCAGTATTTTTGCCCCCATTCAAGGAACCATTGCTTCTTTGATTGTGAAAAGAAGCAATCTTTCTCTTATAATCGTTTGATTTCAAATTGCAGATTAAGGAATTGAACTCTCAGGGATATGAGGTTGTGTTGGTATCATCTGGGGCCGTAGGCCTTGGTCGTCAAAGGCTTCGCTACCGAAAATTATTAAACAGCAGGTACTTTTGCGACTTGAACTTGTTTTATAAATCTATTAACTTGAAAATTGGAAGACATTTCTCAATCTGAAGAAATATCTTTGTTTATTGGGTGCTGTACAGTTTTGCTGACCTTCAAAAACCTCAAGTTGAGCTCGATGGGAAGGCTTGTGCAGCAGTTGGTCAAAATTGTCTTATGGCGCTATATGATACCTTATTTAGTCAGGTGATTTAGAATCCAAATAAGCTCATTTCTGTCCTTTATCATATCAAAATTATCATATTTTCTACCAGATGAACCCAAATGTGGTGCTGATCTAAAGTTTGAAGTGCATTACTGACAAAACATATGTGTCAAGACAAATAATATTGATTAAGTCCTTAAATGTATTTATATTTTTTGAGTAGCCGAATGAGGTGAAAATCTCATGTATAGTTCTGTAATAGCGATGAGAGCAGTAATGTTTTTGGCGACTATAATTATCTAACAGTTCAAGTACAGTTGATATCGTCGAAGATCAATCAAAATAGGATTTTTTTGGGATGGAATTTTTTTCTTAAAAAGCTTAATTGTTTGTGCAATGGACTGAAGTATTTTCTTATTTCGTTTCCTTGCAGTTGGACGTGACATCGGCCCAGCTTCTCGTTACAGATAACGATTTTAGGGATAAGGATTTCAGAAAGCAACTTAACGATACCGTGAAATCGTTATTATCTCTCAAAGTTATCCCCATCTTCAATGAAAACGATGCAGTTAGTACAAGAAAAGCTCCGTATGAGGTATGATTTATCATGCACTCCGAGTTTGTAAAAGAAAAAGGCTTTGTTGTAACTCGAAACGTTTTTGCAGGACTCATCTGGTATTTTTTGGGATAATGATAGTTTAGCAGCATTACTAGCTTTGGAGCTAAAAGCCGACCTTCTTGTTCTGCTGAGTGATGTAGAGGGTCTTTACAGTGGCCCACCAAGCGATCCTCGTTCGAAATTAATCCACACGTATGTCAAAGAAAGGCATCAAGGGGAAGTTACTTTTGGAGAGAAGTCTAGAGTGGGGAGAGGGGGTATGACAGCCAAAGTGAAAGCTGCTATATATGCAGCATATGCTGGCATACCTGTTGTTATCACCAGGTATAACTTGTTATGCTCGGTCACATATGGCAAATGTAGGTGACGCCTTTTTGATAATAAAAGTAGCAGTGGGCAAAATAGGAATGAGACCGCAAACCAGATAAAAATTGTTTTTTTGGTCAAGTTCTGGTCTCAATTTTTAAAAAAACATGATTCATAGTCTGGTTTTGGTCTTTGGGAATAAAAATCCATGAAATTAGAACCGAAACCATCTATAGAAAAAGATCAAGAAAAGGAGAAAAACCTGATCCAAAACCCGATAAAACTCGATATAAATTCAAAAAATGGTTCCAAACTTGCTAAATCTCTCCAAACTCGACCCAAATATAATAAAAGTTTTATATTTTAATTTTTTTTTAAAATATGAAGTACAACCGGGATAAAACTAGAACCTCACCAAAAATCTGGAAAGACTAATAGCATTTTCTGTGTATGGTAGCGCAAAATGTGTCTTGTCTATGCTTTAATAGTTTTAGAATCATTAGTATAAGTTTTTAATCCAATTTGTAGGTGGAAAGACCGATCAGAGTCTAGGGAGATAGTATCTTTTCTTATTTGTTTATTGCAATGAAAATGATCATAACTCTTGGTTGAGACTGAAATCAAGTTTTCTATTCTGGTATTTAACATGACATTGTGCTCATACTGTTTTCACATTTAAATTGAAGTGGTTATGCTGCTGAAAACATCATTAACGTTCTTCAAGGACATCGAATTGGTACCCTCTTTCATCAAGATGCACATTTATGGGCTCCAATTAAAGAAATCGGTGCACGGGAGATGGCTGTTGCAGCAAGGGACTGTTCCAGAAAGCTTCAGGTAGCATCAAATTAATGTTAATGAAACTAAAATTTATGTATTTGAAAGAATAATTTTTTTTGTTCATTTTGCATCATGAATCTTGGCGTGGCAGGCCTTGTCCATACAAGATAGAAGAAAAATTTTATTGGACATAGCAGATGCCTTAGAAGCGAATGAAAAGTTGATTGATATTGAAAACAAAGCTGATATAAGTGCTGCTCAGCTAGGTGGCTATGAAAAATCTCTTGTTTCTCGGTTGGCCCTGAAGCCTAGAAAGGCAAGTGTGCATATTAGTAGAATTTTTAGTATCTGTCATACATGTTTAAATAGATTCTTCCTGCATAACGATTTGTTATCATGGGTTTTTGTGACCAAGTCTGATTAAAGTTTATGATCCCATCAGATTTCAAGTCTGGCTAACTCAATCCGGACGATTGCATACTCTGAAGATCCTATCAATCGTGTTTTGAAGAGGACTGAGGTAAGAAGCGAAAATATGAGAATGTTTTGTGATGCCTACCGTGAATGCTTCCATTTACGATAACCAATGTTAAAAGACGAATAAAAGATAAAAGAGGACTCCACGGTCCAGCAGTAGCCGTTTCGACAACCGTAAGATAGAGCTCGGAATAGAGAAACTCTTCTAAATAATTTTCAACATATTCAATATTCAGATGAGAATTAATTACTTCCATTTATTGAAAATAAACCTTCGTGATAGTACCATAAATACCCGCAACTGTATAATTAATATTGATAAACATGACCCCCTAAATAATGATATGAAGACATCCTCATTATATATGCATCATTTTTCTGCCTAATGACAATTCAAACCAGAGATTTCGAAGATTCTTTATCAGCTATGTCTATTTCATAGCTTAGTAGCTTTTCTCTGATAGACTTTTATTCCTATTTTTTATGGTGAATATCGACATTATAGACTATCCTGATTGTAACACTGTTACATCTGATGTGTTCTGAATAATATAAGTTCTGATGATTTCAGCTCGCTGATGGGCTTGTTCTTGAGAAAACTTCTTCTCCTTTGGGTGTCCTGTTGATTATTTTTGAGTCTCGTCCTGAAGCACTTGTTCAGGTAAGTAGAATTAATGCTAGCAACACCTTTCATATACTCTTGATTGGATTGAACATATCCAAAACTCCCTCATTTATACTCGAAATTTCTTTTATGGACCTTAAATAGATAGCTTCATTAGCCATTCATAGTGGGAATGGGCTACTCTTGAAAGGGGGAAAGGAGGCCAAACGATCAAATGCAATTTTACACAAGGTGACCTGAAAATTACTTATTAACCTTTTAAATGTGAGAAATTAACAAATTGATCTCAATAATTCAACTTTTGTAAATTTAAAGGTTATTACATCAGCGATACCAGATACGGTTGGTGACAAAGTTATTGGACTTGTAACTTCTAGGGAGGAGATTTCTGATCTGCTAAAGGTTGGTGGTGCTGAAATGAAAATAAGTAGCAATTTCTTCAGTTGTCTCAATGAAGATTAACATGTGTTTAATGGTGGAAGTTGAAATTTCTGATTTTTGGCAGCTAGATGATGTGATTGATTTGGTAATCCCAAGAGGAAGCAATAAACTTGTTTCTCAAATTAAAACTTCAACAAAAATTCCTGTTCTTGGTCATGCTGGTTAGAACATTGTTAAACACCTTGTTTTGGATTAATGACCTGCTTTGGTTTGTGTTTTTTCATATAGTAATGAGCTTGTGTTTGTTTGTTTTAGATGGAATTTGTCATGTTTATGTTGACAAGTCTGCTGACATCGAAATGGCGAAGCAAATTGTTTTGGATGCCAAAATTGATTATGCAGCTGCCTGCAATGCTATGGTAGTTTAATTTAGCACTTTCTATGATCGATTGTTGTCCGCCTCTTGAATTTCTTTTGGAACTTGATACCCTTGTTTGCTTTTCTCAGGAAACTCTTCTTGTCCATAAGGACTTGGTCCAGACCGGTGGGTTGAATGAGCTTATTGTTGCTCTTCGCTGTGAAGGTTATGCCTTCCGTTCATCTTTTTATGTTTTTTAAAGAATAAAATGTTTAAAAAACACTGAAATGTTAAGAAATAGGTTAAAAAAACATTGAATTTTGAAATAAGTGAAATAAACTCTGAAGGGAGCTGTGTTAGACTCACCCACAAGCGGTCCCCGCCACTGGCGAGTCTGGCCTGCTGAGGTTTATTTCGCCTATTTCAAAAATTCAGGTTTTTTAAACTTTTTTTAAGGTTTTTTTTTAACTGTTGACCATTTTTTAAATTATAAATTTTGACTGATTTTGCGTCAAAGATTAAGCATTTTACCATCCAACTGATATTTCTTATCCCTTTTGCTGTGCTAGGCGTTGCATTATTCGGCGGACCACAAGCGAGCTCCTTGCTGGGCATTCCCGAGGCGCGCTCGTTTCATCATGAATACGGTTCATTAGCCTGTACGGTTGAAGTTGTCGATGATGTATTCGATGCAATTAGCCACATACATCAGCATGGAAGGTATGCCTCTTTCTTTACAAAAACATTTTTCGTTCTCGTATATATCGTCTATTGGTGTTCATTAAATAGCGAGAATAGTTATTGTATCGTTTATTCTTGTGGCAGTGCCCATACCGACTGTATCGTTGCGGAGGACCGCAAAGTTGCTGAAACTTTCTTAACTCAAGTTGACAGGTAAGGTTTCTGTTTATTCATACCAAGAAATACACTTTTTTAACCCAAGTTCAATGCTTCATCCATGGTTAAAATCTTCCATGCCAGTGCTGCCGTTTTTCACAATGCAAGCACTAGATTTTGTGATGGAGCTCGGTTCGGTCTCGGGGCAGAGGTACGGTTTATTTGCTATACTTCTTAGGATTTGCGAATCCAGAACGAAATCTTGATCCTATGTTGAAATTTTTCCATAGGTTGGGATAAGCACGAGCCGAATCCATGCGAGGGGTCCGGTGGGGGTCGATGGATTGTTAACGACGAGATGGTAAGAACTAAATAACTAATATAAATTACCAACAATTTGAATTATTTAAGCTCGTGGATGATTTATATACTGAACGGAGGATCGATGATATCGCACGGTATAAGTGATGGATTCGTTTTGATTTATTCGTGCAGGATTTTGAGGGGAAGTGGACAAGTAGTGGATGGTGATAAAGGGGTTGTTTACACCCACAAAGACCTTAAACTCGACTCATAATTCACCTCTGCAGTCCACTCGAGAGAGTCGTGTGCTGTCCTTAGAGCATCGTTGGAGTGGCTAATTTTCGTGCCAAGTTTATATATTCAACTTCACTGTTTTCTAACTTGAAACGAATCTTTTTTCGCGTTTTTGCTACTTTTAGATGTCGAGAAACCTTGGTTGGGTTCTTTTAGTGAGTGGTAGATTCTACCATATTTTAAATAAAAAACCAGGTTTTAATTGTGCTCTTCAACATGGAGAGCTGGTCGTAGATTCAAACCCGATGAATCCACGTCAGCTAATGAGGTGCCGAATTAGGAACCCGGCATTTCGTGCCAAAACGGAGTTGAGAAGCTAGAACTTATATCAGAACATAGAAAAATAAAAAATGATTTTGAAGAGATGGAAATCGATGCGAAAAATAGATACCGATGCTCGGTCGACCCAAAACACAAGTTGAAAATCATCGTCGACCGCAGCCTAAGGCCATAACCGAGCCACTAATCATAAGATTGTGAAGAACTTCTCGACTGGTTTGTTTTTGCTGATGAATTAGGATCGTATTGATTTATGAACGCACGATCGATTAAGTGAGTTATACAAAAATATAGACATTATTATAATCGTTTCTTTTATTAAATCATTAAAATTAATTATATTTATGAAAATTTATTAATTAAATTTTCAAACATTTTAAACACGGTTAAGGCCAAATGAAAATGGTTAGTGTTATCTGGGTTGTGGTTTAGGTTCAAAGTTCAAAGACATTTCCAGAGACTGACCAATAAACACAGACTCGAAAAACTCCAAAAGCTTCGAAAATTATGGTCTCAATCGATTAGTTTACCTCCTGTTCGATAAAATCCCTCGCCCATCAGGAACCCTCGAATAAAAAAGTCTTTTTGATAACGAAGCTCTGTGATTGGCTCTCGTGCTCGGGTCGTGTGGTGAAGCGAACTCCTCCATTTTGGTGGCGAAGGAAAAAGCTTTAAATCCATCCACAAGGGTCGTCCATGGCGAAATCTAAAGCCCTCTTTTTGCCTCGCTTCATCCCTTCCAATCTTCATTCTGTGGACATTAACAATTTGAACTTCTTGCTTGTGGATATGGGGGTCTTTCTACTTCGTTATAAAGTCGTCCCTTTAGTCAGTGTACTATGCATTGGATACTTCGATTTCGACTCTGTAAATCCCTTCTTATCCCGTCTGTTTCGCCGGAGAGCCGATGGCCACCGCTATCTCCACCGTCGGAGCTATCAATGGAGCAATTGTATGTCCCTTTTTCTTGCTTAGAACTTTAGTTAGAAAGATTGATTAAACTGGATTTTTGTTCTGGGTTTCGTTGATTTCTAGCTGAGCTTAAATGGGTCAAGTGCTGCTGCAACTTTGGTCCCATCTTCAGCTTTCATGGGCACCAGCTTGAAGAAAGTAACCTCAAAATTCTCGAACTCCAGGGTTTCTTCAGCAAGTTTCAAAGTAGTCGCAGAGATCGATGAATCGAAACAGACTTCAAAAGACAGATGGGGAGGCCTGGCTTTCGATACCTCGGATGATCAACAAGACATTACAAGAGGAAAAGGTATGGTTGATTCGCTGTTTCAGGCCCCCATGGGAGATGGAACTCACCACGCCGTCATGAGTTCTTATGAATACATGAGCACTGGTCTTCGAACGTGAGTTTGTAGATTCAAATCTCTGGAGTTAAATTCAAATCCTAGGAAGATGAATCTAATTTCGATGATTGTTTTGAATTTCAGATACAATTTAGACAACACTTTAAACGGTTTATACATTGCTCCAGCATTTATGGACAAGCTTGTCGTTCACATAACCAAGAACTTCATGAGTCTTCCGAACATTAAGGTTGAACAAGCTGTTTGTCGTCATTTGATGTATTTTTTTTTTGCCTTTTTTGCCTATTTTGCTGAGTTTTCATGGTTTTAATTTACAGATTCCTCTCATATTGGGTGTCTGGGGAGGCAAAGGTCAGGGGAAATCTTTCCAATGTGAACTTGTTTTTGCTAAATTGGGTATCACGTAAGTGAATACATGCTCAATTTTCACTGAAAATTCGAAGAACTCTCTGCAATTTTCGAAGAATTCTATGAATATTCGAAGAATTCTATGAATATTTGAAGAATTTAGAGTTTTTTTTTTGCATTTCCAGCCCGATTATGATGAGTGCTGGAGAGTTAGAGAGTGGAAACGCCGGAGAGCCTGCGAAATTGATTAGACAAAGGTACAGAGAAGCATCTGATATTATCCGAAAAGGAAAAATGTGTGCTCTCTTCATCAACGATCTCGACGCCGGAGCCGGTCGGCTAGGCGGGACCACTCAATACACGGTTAACAACCAGATGGTTAATGCCACTCTCATGAACATTGCTGATAATCCGACCAATGTCCAGCTCCCCGGAATGTACAACAAGGAGGAGAATCCCCGGGTTCCGGTCATCGTCACCGGAAACGACTTTTCGACACTCTATGCACCGCTCATCCGTGATGGTCGCATGGAGAAATTCTACTGGGCTCCCACCCGAGACGACCGAATCGGAGTATGCAAAGGTATTTTCAGGAGTGACAACGTTCCGGACCAGGACATTGTCAAGCTCGTGGACACGTTCCCCGGCCAATCTATTGGTAAGTCCGTCTGTCAAATACCTCGAACTTTATGCTCGTATATATACGTATGTTGGTAATGTTTATTCGAATTTATGACTTTGAAGATTTCTTCGGTGCCTTGAGGGCAAGAGTGTACGATGATGAAGTGAGGAAGTGGATCTCGGGTGTCGGAGTCGGGGACATCGGAAAGAAGCTCGTGAACTCGAGGGAAGGGCCACCGACCTTCGAGCAACCGAGGATGAGCCTCGATAAGCTGCTAGAGTACGGAAACATGCTTGTTCAGGAGCAAGAGAATGTCAAGAGGGTTCAATTGGCTGACAAGTACTTGAACGAGGCTGCACTTGGAAATGCCAATGAAGATGCAATCACCAGAGGAGTTTTCTAAAATGGAGGTCTGAATTTAGAACCCTTTTTAATTTTCAATTTTTTTAATTGAGAGATTGGATTTGAATTACCCGATTGTACGTCCGTTTTCGAGTGCAGGCGAAGAGGCTCGGCCGGGAATCATCATCTTCTCCGATAATTCATTGGTTTTGATGTTTTTATGTTTGAGCCAGCTGCAAAAAGGGTTGATCTTTGGTTCTCAAGTTGTGGAATTTGAAATTAAAAGTTCCACTGGTTTTAGATATGGGAATAGGGCATCTATATCCTGTAATTTTTGTGTCATATAATGTACAATTTGTGTTCAATCTTCTTGGCTGTTCTTCCTCTATTTTTCTCTGTGTTCTTGCTCAGATCTTGACTAGGGAATAAGAACGGTTGATTGTCAATAATACGGGTGGGCACGGGTGGTGTTGCTCGATTTTATTTCAAAATAGAACTACAACTCATGGTCTATAATCAATTTTAAAATTTATATCAGATTTTATTAGGGTTTGAGTCGAGTTTTACTCGATTTTAAAAAAAAATTTACTCACGATTCCTGTTTTGATTTCTCAAATTTTTATTCCTAAATACGGGCATCGGCCCATATATCACGGTTTTTTAAAAATTAGAATTAATACCAGATTGAAATTGACAATTTTGACTTAATTTACGATTTTGTTCTGGTTTTGCCAACTTCGAGTCGATAATCTTGACTAAGGGTGAGATCCTGTCGGTCAACCTGGTATTTAATGATAATTAAGACTGACTTGTCGGACTGTAGTTTTCTATAAAATTGGAACTCGAAAATCAAATTCGCTTTTGGTTTTTTACACATCAAGTTTTGGTTCACACGGTTTGAATTCAAACTCAATTTTGAAAAAAAACCAACTCGAATGATTCATTCTGTTCGGTTCGATTTTAGGGTCTAGACTAAAAGTATTTAATCGAAATTATGAGACGCCAACCGTCGGTGAATTTTAACTTATATACCAAATTAGCCAAGCCTATGTCCTGTCCATTCACAAACTGCCGCGTGTACAGAGCTTTAGCCAAAGTGTCAATCATGCATTAGCTGGCGCTGGCGTGTCCTACATCTGACCGTTTACCGAATCGAGACCGTTGGATGATTATTTTGCTGGGCCCACACAAACAGTGAAAGTGAAGCGTGCGGCCAACGACTAACCAAAAAACAAAATCACTTGTCCCCAACTCCAATCTCTCTTACTCCGACCCATTAATTTGTGAAGGAGTTAAATTACGATGACTCAGCGGCCTAGAGATAAAAAAATTTTACCTGATATCTCAAGGAGTTATCGTAACATTGAGGGTAACAACTCTCACACTAGGACAACGCAGACGTCAAACTTAAGCTCTTATACTTAATTTATCATTTTTAAGTTAATTGAGTTATGCCTGTGCGGATATACGGGAGGGAGAATCTCGTATGCTGACTAGAGCTAGCAATCGAGCCGGATCGAGCCGGCTCGAGCCCGGGGAAGGCCGGCTCGTCGAGCCTGACGAACCAAACGAGCCGAGCCTATTCGAGCCGGCTCTGTCGAGCTTTTTTTAAAAAAAATTGGCTCGAGCCGGCTCGCGAGCCTCGAGCCTAAACGAGCGAGCCGATCCGAGCCAGTCGAGCCTGTCGAGCCTAAACAAGCCGAGCCAAACAAGAAAAAAAAAAATTTCGTATATTGAAGTTGTATAACTTATTCGATATTATATAATTACCAATTTATGCATATTGTTTTCTTCAAGCCAAAAAAAAATTTGCATGATAACATTTGTATGTATCACCTCCATTACGCAAAAGAAACACGAAAACAATACACGAATAAACAATACACTCAAAGCATCCAATTTGAAATCAATTCGCAAAAGAGTTAACAATTAATACTCATGCATTGTACGAATCGAAATAGAAACACTGAAAGCATTCACTGTGCCATTAAAACGTAAAATATGTTACAAAAAGTTGTTTAATTGTTTGAAAATAGTACAAAAGAACGAACCTACTCCATAGGGGTATCGTCCGATGGAGGTGGAGCAGCTGTGGGTGAGGCTGCCGGTGAAGTACAAAAAATTCCAGCCCATTGTCGGTTTTGTGCCTCGTCGAACCGCCGATCCAATGTTGCGAGGCGGAAATCCATCGTGTCAAGCCGTCGGTGGACTCTCTCAAATGAATTCTCCATTAAAAGCTTGACGTCTTCCAAAGATGTCTCGATCCGGCGGGTTGTCGAAGGACGACTAGCTGCTGCAGCGCGTTGTTCTTGGTCGTACTCAGCCCCCTCGTGCTAGAGGGCCTGTGATGTCGAGCCCGGATGATCGCCTTTGAAGATCCACTCGCCGTCCGTGTTTTCCACAATACTCATTCTTGCAAGGGTAGATGTCGAATATGTGTCGACTCTCCTAACCGGTACAGGTGTCTCGGAGGGAGGAAATGACACACCGTTTTCGTGGAAAATTTCCGTCAACAAAAGGTTGAACGGCATTGACTTGGACGAGTTTTCGAAAAGATCAATCATTATTTTTAAAATTACATAACCAACGTTAAAGTTGGTTCCAGTGAAAATGTTATAAAGTACGTGCAAATCCATTCCACTCACATGATCCCTATGACCATCCCTAGGTAGGAGGTTATAGGAGATCATGCTGGTTTCTGTCTCTAGAAAATCGCCGATGAGTTATTTCGAAACGTAGGTGGTTCCGTGGTTTTTAGAGTAAAGAGCAAGGGAAGTGATACGTACCACTATGTTTTAACTCGACGAGGGCGTCGGAAAGTGTCGTCGGACGTCTGAATGGCTCGTGCGGTCGACACTTGGATTTCGTTAACTTAAGACAAAACCCTCGCCGCTAGGGTTTTAAGTCGAAGCTCTGGTCGAATTGCGGTCGACACCTTTACCTTCGGTCGACCCCTACAACGCGCTCGATGGATATGCGGTCGACACATTAAATAGCGGTCGACTCCATAAAACTCTCTGGACGGAGATGCGGTCGACCCCGTATAATACGGTCGACCCCTTTTTCACTCTGGAATGCGCTGCGGTCGACACATTAAATGGCGGTCGACTCCATAAAACTCTTTGGACGGAGATGCGGTCGACCCAGTATAATACAGTCGACACCTTTTTCACGCTGGAATGATCTGCGGTCGACACCGTATACTCCCGGTCGACACCGTCAACGTACTTTATAATGCGCGGTCGGCACCTTCGTATACCTGCAGTTGACACCAAACGTAGTCCGGTCGACACTCATTGTATTTGCGGTCGACACTTAGATATATTTCATGCAGACGAATAAGATTAACTGAAAGAATGGAAATTGTGTGACATTAGAAAAGTGAGTAACAGAAAGAACAAATGTTAATGTTTATAAATTACAACGAAAGACAGATGTACGAGATACAC
>QAOC01041348.1:147698-163528 GCA_003255005.1 Begonia fuchsioides | reverse complement strand
AGTTGCTCGTGATTTTTTTTGTAATGCCGATTCATTGTGCTAGTTGTTGATTCATAAGCATAATGTTTGGCACAATATTTACATTGTGCCCTATTTTCTATTGTCGTTCCTATTTTCACTTCTATTATTTGAAAATATTTTCATATTTCCGACGTTTTCGATTTCTTTACTCGAGGGCCAGACGTGGATGTTTGTGCAGATGTGTGTGTTAATCCGACAGAAAAAGCCGGCTTCATAGGTGCAACTTCTTGCACCTCGTCGTCGGAAGACGGAAACGTTTCAAATTCTACGTATTTCGGCGGTGAATCCATAATAAATAATGACTATTTTGAACAAAAAATCTACTTAATACTATTCACCGATTTGTTGCAGCTTGTTAATTGCAGTAGAACGATGCTGGAAGGCTATAGAGTGATTTGCACAAGAGAGTTTACGTAAAACATTTATCAGCTAACCTCTACAATTTATAGAATTCACGCATAACAGCTACATGCGGTCGACCTTCAGTTTTAAAACGGTCGACCTTACGTTACCGTTGCATATGGAAGTTATAGCCGTTACATTATAACGGTCGCCCCTCTTTATAAAAACGGTCGACCTTTATACAACTACTGGTCGACCCTTTTTTATACGCGGTCGACACTTTCACAACAATCATGCGTATTGCGGTCGACATTTAATTAGTGGTCGACACTTAAAAACGTTCTGGAACGTATAGCGGTCGACACCTTATTTTGCGATAGGCCATCCAAATTTACATATGCATTAAGTGTCGACCGCGTGTATACTAAGTGTCGACCGCAATACAAGTGGTCCGAGCCAACCGAGCCAGCTCTCGAGCTGGCTTTCGAGCCGGATCGGTTGGCTCGGTATTTCCGAGCCCACGAGCCAACTCGAACGAGCTGCACTCTCGGGCTCGGATCAAGCTTTTGCTCGAGCCGCTACAGTACCGCCGGCTCGCTCGTTTGCCAGCACTAATGCTGACTGCTGAGTGTGGGTTCGTGGCTCACCCAAGTTTGACACTTGTGTTTCTATCTTGCTTTTATCCAAACAATTTATAATATTTTCCAATCATTTAGTATTATTTTGTTTTTAATTATTAATTTTTCAAAACAAATAATGTTGAAATCACATTTTTTTTCCACGCGATGTTCGTATTTTATGCAAATTTGAAATTATAAAAACCCATAGAAATATTTCATGATTCTACGAATTAAGTTTTTCACTAAATATTAGTATCGATTACTACAATTTTAGTTTTTAATTATAGGGTTTTAATATTTAAAAAATAATAATGTTGAAATCCCATATTTTTTATGCCCAATCTTTGTATTTTATGCAAATTTACGCTTGATTTCCTTTCAAAAAACCCGATCTTTGATTACGATTCTACCTAATTGGTAATTTAAGCAATTGTTTGGTTTGATTACCTGTAAATATGAAAGTTTAATATGAACTTTAGTCGTAATAATAATCATAAGTTTCATCGAATTGTGGTAGTGGGCAATAAAGGGTTCAAGGGTGATGATTAGAAGTAACAAAAGATTGTGTTACTAGTCAAACTAAGATCTAAATAGAAGATTAGAGATATAATTGGTGATTGCCATTTTTCTTATATAATGATTAATTTAATCCTAATCAAAATTATGCTTGACTGCAACTAAAGCTAGTGAAAAGAAGATTACATACAAAGAAAGTAAGATTTTCTCGTTTGAAAAGGGTACGTTCGATCTCGTTTCATAGTTTAAAATTGTTGTCACGTCTCTTAATAATTAAGTTCAATTATCTTTTTAGTATAAAGAATGTTAATTTTCTTGTACAAGATTGAAATGGAACTCAAATAAATGAAATTGGCAAAAAAAAATTGTAAAAATTTACACCTTGAATATAATTGATCGATTTTTATAACAGAGTTTTAGTTGCTATTTTAAATTTTAAATAATTATTATTTAATTTTTAAAAAAAATTATTATTTAAAATTAATATATAATTTATCTTCTTATTATATTCAGTTAAATCTTAATCAATATAATCATTATAATAAATATTTATATATTAACTATGTGCTTACCGAGACCAATTAATATGTAACATTAGGGGTGGACATCGGATTGGATCGGATCGAATTGTTGTCGATTCGATCCGATCCGACAAACGTCAGATTGTAGATTGTAATCTGATCGGGTCGGCGCAAATCTGTAATCCGATCCGATCTGATCCAACGCCCAACCCAACGTTATCGGATCGGATCGGATCTGCCCGATTCATTTTTCAGAGCAGTTCATCTCATGTATTTCTGAAATTTTTCCTGCAATCCGAACTCCAACAAGCCGACACAAAATAATTACACTTTCGCATTCAAACAACATAAACAAACTGAAAGCACAATACCAAATTACCGACAAATACCGTTGCGGGTCGATCGAGATCGCTCGATCGGGATTTTAGGGTTACGGGATCGATCGAGAGAAGAACTGAAATGATGTGTAGGGTTACAGATCGATCGTGATCAAAAACCAAAAGGAGAAGAACTCTACTTATAAACGAACGCGGGTCGATCGGGATCGCTCATTGCGGGGTTCAGAATCGCTCGTCGTCGGGGTTACGGATTTTGGGATTTAGGTATTTCGATTTGGAGTTGCCGAGTTGGATTTTAAATGCCGATCCGACGTTCGGATCGGATCAGATCGTCGTCAATCCGATAACTATCTGATCTGATTAACGATCCGAACGTCGGATCTTAACTTGATTTTCCTCACCGATTACTTTTGCCCAATCCGACTCGATCTGATCCAATCCAATCAGATTGTCGGATTGAGTCGGATCCGCCAAGTCCTATGTAACACATCAATTAAGATAATAAAGACAACTTAACATTACTGATAATATAACATAATTATTATCCTTAAGTTTACTCTGTAATTTTCATTAATTTTTTTTTAATTATGTAGATAATTTATTTTTTAAGTATAAAAACTCTAATATTTATAAAAAGAAATAGAAAAAAATTAACTAATTTAGAATAAGCAGATGAAGTTGGCTCTTGGGGTTTCATAGAGACTCGAGGAGAAACAAGAATGTTATACAATCACCCATCAACGTCCACTTCTTCCTCTTCAATTAATCTTTCCCGAAATTAAAATAATAATTTTCTGTCAGACGAGCAATTCTCCAGATCCACAAATGGCTACTCTTCTTCTGCGGTAGCTGAAACGGAACGGAAACCCTTTCTCTCCATCAATCAGTCTTAGATCACGTTAAGTGCTCAGAAAAATATGCAGAGAAATAAATGGCGAAAATGGATCAGCAAAGAAGAAGAAAAGACGAAGAAGCCATTGAAAATGGTGAACTAAAGCATTCAATCCTCTGGAAATCTTAATCTCTCTTCATTAAGATAAAGAGTACAGCAACTGAAAGCACTGAGCTCAAGGTTTTCATATCCATCAATGGAGGTTTCAGGCTTTCAGTAGCTACAAAAATCTGATCCGTGAGATAAGCTAAGAAGAAAAACAAGAGAGATAGATGGCTTATATTTACAACTGTTTACAGATTTCTGCCTTCTTTTCATGGATGCCCAGAAGAAGAAGGGAAAAAATATGAACTTCGATAATGGAACTGATACTGAACCGACCCATCTGTGGAAAAAAAGCATCATTTCAGAGCCCAAAAAAAGAGGGTTCCTCTCTCTAAAACTGGTTCAAGAATCTGAGTAATCGTGCCAGCAAATGAGCATGATAACGCAGCGACGCATGATGTAGAATCGAGCTCTTTGTTCTTTGACCAAAGTCGCGCATTTTCTGGTGAAAGAGCGTCTATGGCTTCTTGACAATCCACCGTTTTTCTTCGATAGCTTCCATTTCTCGTCGAAGTATATAGCCGGAGCAGTTTCAGAATTCGCCGGAGTAGCCATGGTCGGAAACGATGAAGAAACTCTCTCTCCTCTCTCTCTCTCTCTCTGACTCTCTGAGTTGAGGTTTAAAGTGTGTCTGTTAGGGAAGACTAAAGAGAGTACAATAGGGAATGGGAATTAGGGTTATTTATAGGAGGTTGAAGAAGACCAAGAAAAAGGTCTTGTTGCAGACGAAAATGGCAGTGGACATCATCTGGGCCTAAGCTGCCTCGAAATACCAACAAAAATATATATTCTTTAATAAAAAAGTAATTTTTTAAATGAAATCTTAATTCAATATAGGTGGGGATTTCAAGGCGAACGTCATGGCGCATTGTTGGCAGTTCACTCCAAATATATTCAGCCAACCAAACTCGAGGCGACAGTTCTTGTAATTGCATTAAATTAAATTAATTTTAAAATTGTTTTGGATCACATTTCGTACAATACTGTATCAATCTGTAGCTCAAACCAATCTGTAAAAAAAAAACAAGAACAGCACCGCCAAAGATCGAACAAGCAGTTTCTTTTTTGGGAAGTTTAAGATTTTAGGATCAGTGTTCTTGTCTTTCCTTCTGGTTTGTACAGTCGTGAAAAACTGAGATTTTCACAGTCGTTTTTCCGACGTAGTTGACCGGAGATCTGTATTCCCGGCGATGTCTATGTCTCGTCGATCCAAGAGTTAGGATCCCCGTGATTATCATTAGGGTTTTTGGGCATATTTAATGGCTGGCTTATCTTTGCAAGAGAACTCCGACCAAACTGTCCAAAAATTGAACAAGCAGTTTCTTTTTCTGGGAGCTTAAGATTTTAGGATCAGTGTTCTTGTCTTTTCTTTCTGGTTTTTACAGTTGTGAAAAAACTGAGATTTTCACAGTCGTTTTCCCGACGTGGCTGACCGGAGATCTGTATTTCCGGCGATGTCTATGCTCGTCGATCTGGAAAATACGATCGCCGGGATTGGGTTTTCAATCAGCATCTTTCATGGCTTCTCCGTTGGATAAAAAGCTACAGCAGCAGGAGCAAAGCCAGGGCTTGCGAAGGGGCGGCAAGGGAGAGAACGAAGGAGCTTTGAAGTACACGTGTCACGCTTTCCTTCACCGGAGTTTATTTAATTCCTTAATTATCTGTTGCTAATCTCTCTCTATTAATACCTTAATACTTGCTTTGGCTTCTCTAATCTTCCAAAAGCTACTAGTCCCCAATTGGGTATTGGAAGAGTCGATGTTCATACTTGTTTTTTTAACAGAAATATGAAATTCAAAGCTTGAACATCACCTAATTTCATGAAATTGAAGTTCTTTTCCCTTGTATTTCATGAGAATTGAAGGACTACCGAAAGAAAAAAATGTTAAAAATCGAGCAATAATAATCGAGAAAAAGAAATATTAACGCCGATTAACAAAGATACTGTGATTTACGTTGAATCTCAACATTACGCATGTGTTTTAAAAATAAAAGATTAATAGTCGAATTAATGAAACATGTTAATTGTTTATGCACTTTCCAAATTATGGTCATAGCCACAATTTTAAAATTTACATACGAATTTTGAAGTCTAAAATTTGTAGGAAAGAACGCAATCTTGGGTAGGTTATCGATGCTAGTTTCAACTTCCCGCGTGACTAATCAACTCGTCTCACGGTGAAAATTTTGTGTGAGTTTGAAGTCTAGATCAAGTAATTATATTACAATCTCGCACTTCACTAAGATTTGTCGAAATGAACACAAAAGAAATCGTGTAAATATAAATTCAAAATAAACAATATTATACAATTTGGCAGAGACAATTATGTCATCATAATACGCGTTATAACTATTTATCTATATATATCGTATAGTATAATTAGTCTAAAGGCGAGGTTGGACGAGACATTAAAAATCATGTCCCATATTTATGTCTAAGTTTAAACACATGAATATGTCACATTACATTATTTTAATTCTAGTGGTAGTATTTTTACAATTATACAAATCATCATAAAATTTACTCTTTAATGTCACCTTTCATTCATCTATTATGATGTAGCACTCGTTAATTAGTGTAGTTATGCAAATATTCAAAAATAAATCTACAAAAAAAAAGAATATGGCTATATTGTTTCTCTTGGTGGCCATATTAAACGACTGATGCAATTAATGAAATAAAAGTTATTTATTTATTTTTATTAACTTTGCTTCAATTTGAGCCAATCATCTTTTAACACATAAGTATAACTCGCCCAAAAATAAGTAGCATTACTCCGTTGATTAGGGCATGTTTGTGGGAGTGGAGACATAGCTTTATAAAATAATGTGTTAAATAAATAAATAAAAATTATATGCATCATGTCACGCAAATTTGTGTAGTTAATTCCAACGTAGCCTGATCTTCCCATAAATATGTATATGTATGTGGTCTTTATAAGTAGGGTGGGGAAGGGCATCTAGGATCATGGGATAGTCAATCAACGTGCAATTAAATTAGCTTCTCTTAAAACATACATGACCTAGTCTGAAACTAAAAAAATGGGACGTTGGTCAAAAAATGGGACGAAATTGAATAAAAATGATATAAGATTAAATAAAATCTACTATAAATTCAAAAATAAATTTCAAATTTGATTCCGTTACTAAAACTCAATCTAGATATAACAAAAAAAATATTTTTTTAAATATAAAACCGGACCGAAATAAACCAGAACCGTCTTGTATTTCACGGATCCAATTTTGATTCACCTTCGAAACCGACCCAGATCAGATTGTGCCAACCCTTAAATACAACTTATAGTAGTGAAGGTACGTAATCTAATATTATTTGGCAGAGTAAAATTTATACTATGTATTAGTATAATTTTTCTTTATATATAGTACAATGTGTTTTAGATTATAAATTCAGAGACAATTAAACTCAAAGACAAGACAATATGTCTCAAATTAAATATTGTAGTGAGAGTATTGAAAAAATTATAACAATAAAAACAAAGACGACCCTGAATTTTGTAGAACGTTAAAAATGCAACCGTATATGTAAGATTAGCATTTTCATGAGTTCTCATTTTAAATATCTCGAAGCGAATGTCTAGAAGCTCGACAACATGTTTGCGTTTGAATGGCTTGTTCATAATTTATTATCGTGTTTATTATTTTAGTAAATTCTTCTTCTTCCCGTGTTTTTTTTCATTTAGAATTTTTCACATAAATCTTAATTTCTTTATTATTCGGCATTTATTTTATTTTTATTATTATTGTATGATTCTCGACATATTACGACCTCACTACTATGCATTAACATACAACAAACTCTTGACGATGCGGCTATATGTGGAGAAATTTTAAATTTGGAACCAAATCATAGATAACGGTTCGGTCCTACTATCCGGATCATTTTTTAGCTCATTTTTTGAGGGTCCGGTTCTAAAATTTTGAAACCTTTGCTAATCGGCCATTGCCACCCTTAGTTTCTATCTGGTCGGCCGTCTTCATTTTTTTTATCCATGGTCCGATTCTTGATTTCACGAGACTCTTAACTAGTTTAACTGACAATTTTAGTCCAGACCACGATCTGGTTATGGCCACCCCATGAAAAGTCTTCAATTGTTAGGTCAAATTAAGCATGATTTTAGTGCTTAATAGACATAGTGGGACCCCTCGGGCACTAAGACCCTTCCTTAATGACTATAATCTACCAAACACCAGGATGCTTTGTGGAGAAATTAATGTCATTAAATCTGATTATGATGATTTGCACTACAATTTTTTATTTTTTATTTTTTATTATTATTAATTCTTAAGACTTGTTCAACCAATGATACGAATTTCTAAACTACTAATATTATTAAGTATTTTTTATTATTATCTTAAAATAATACGTATCATATAACTTTTAGTACAATTGATTACACTAAACGACGTAATGGTATTTCCAAATCAAACTCGTGTACTTTTTACTTGGCTACTAGTGAAAAGTGGGGTAGAAAGAAGATGCATCTCGAACATCATCCACGGATTGTTTAAAATATTACGTCTTGAAGATCCTCCACCCTTCTTCCACTAAATCAAAGGGTAAATATGAACTCGTCAACCTCGCCAATACAATATTTTTTGCTTTTGATCAGAACTCGCATGATTATATTCGTGGGTCGTGTTCATAACGCCTAGTAATGGATGGAGAACCCATTTATGAATACTTGGGCGATTTAAAATTTCATATTTTTATTCATTTCATCATATATGTTGTTACAGTCCACTCATCAGCCATGGTCGCACACCAAGAGATTTGCTCTGATACTACTCGTGGAACTCTCGAGTTTATCAGCATAATATTATCAGCGTGAGCCGGAGTCGATATGATTTTATTATTGTATTATGTTTAAAATTCGTTATGTTTTTTAAAAGTGAAGAATTCATTTATAAACCCTCCACCCTCTCTAGTTCTAGGTGACCTTCACATCCTCCATCCATCTGAGTTGTCACGGGAAATTCATTGAAACTGGTCTTCTTCGCCTCATCGGTCTACCCTAATTGGCTGAGTACCTCAGTAAAATATTAAATAATTATTACTTTTATACATGCATTGCTCCTCCCTCCAGGTTCTTCTGCTTCTCTACTCTTGATATACAGTTCAGAACCTGAAGTTTGACCTTCAATGGAGGTTATGGCTTCAGTTGATACGACGGTCAAGTCAACGCCGGAATAAAATCTCAGAATCATGCGAACGCGAAGAAGAACATGAAGAACACGAACATTCAACCATAAGCTTCGAGAATACACATCTAAAATTACAGGTTTCAGGTAAGTAAAACTAAAATCTACGTACAAAAGCAAGACGTTCATTAATTCTTTTCTCAAACGCAGGTTTCTCTCCTCTTTGAAATAAACCCAAATACAACATCAAGATCCGGTGGCTGAAAATACCCATTCTTCGGCGGATCATTCTTCTTGAGGCGGCCGGGCTTCTTCCTCGGCGCCGGCGGGCATTTTAGATCGGCGGGTATTCGACACTCTACTCGTCTTGGGGTTCTGCACGCCGACATCTCCTCCTCCGTCTCCTCCGCCGTCGCCGACGTGAACTTATCTTGATTCTCCGGCATGGAATTACAGCTCTTCCGATTGAAGATGGCGACTGGGTTTACGTGTTTGAGTATTTATGGCGTGGAAGCACTGCCTAGCTTGATCTGGAAGGCGCTTTTTTGACTCCATCTAATCTCCCCCACAAAACGTGTGGTGGAAGCTCTTCGTAAACTTTTGAAGTCTTCATTCCACGTGAGATGCACGTGTCGTATAAGTTTAATTAGAGTGTTTTCAAGATTAAGTCTAGGATTATCTGTTTTCTAATATAAATTGATCTAATTATACGATAACATATTTATAAATACAATAAGAGATTAAATTTAAATTAACTCGATTTTAATTATTTTTTAAATAAATAATAATTTATACTTTGAACTATAAAAATATTTATAATACGTATTTTTAAAAGTTGTCAATAAAAAATTTAATTTTTTTTATAATTTTAATAAATATTTTATCATCAAATTTTTAGTTAATTTTAACTATTTTTTCATTCAGTTAACTCATTTAATTAATAAATTGGTGATAAAAGATTATAAATTGATAAAAAAAATTATTTTGTATGAGATTAAATAAATTAAATAAAAATATAAAAATTCATTATTATATTTTTTATTTTTCAATAAGCTATTTAAATTAATCAAATTGATAAAAATATCTAATTACATGAGTCGACATCTTAACATTGGAAAATAATGTCACAACAAGGGACTATCCCAATTACGATAAAATTAAGGTGTTTCAACTAACCTCATAGTTTAAGGGGTAAAACGACATTTTAACATTTTAAATATGGTTCTATTAATTTATTTCGGTAGCACAGTTGTTCGGTGAAGAGGGTTTCAACTTTCAACGTGGGTCGCATATTAGTTTCCCACCTTTTTGAGCGGCGGTGATTGATTTTGGCCGTGGAGCCCATCAAAGGTTGGGAAATGTCGTGGACCAATAGAATTGCGCCATTTGTAAAGTGGATGAGCTTTGTCGTAACGCCACTCGTGCCCCACCAAAAAATAGGATAAGATTAAAGATTTCCTTCCGCGGAGGGCTAAGCTTGAATCGGCCTAGTGTCAAAGCTGTAATTTTGTGCTATAACAATGAGTTTTCCGTCCAAAATCTTTTTTTTTTCTTATTTTATATTTAAAAAATATATTAACTATCAAATCCTAAGATCATTGATACTTAATAGTTAATAGGTAATTTATTAATTTAATTACATTTATATATTTTTAACAATTTTTAGTTAGATGTATTTTTTTAATTAAAACCTTAAATTTTTAGTTATATCAATTGACATTTTAAAGTATGACTCTTTTTTAACTGAGACTTTAAAATTATAATTATCGATTAATTTTTTTAAATTTAGACAATTATCAATTGAATGTTTTTATAAACTTTAAGGTCTACCTTAAACCCCGAATAATGTCCTGAAATCAACCTAATTTGTAACACCATAGAACGAGACCCCGGTCTCTGACACCATATGGTCTGGTTCCAAGGCATGTACATGCTACCCGGCATTTCCAAGCCCTAGCGACATAACTAACCAAATCGACAAACTACGGGCGGAGTCTAAAACACAATCGCTGCTATCGGATGAAAAAAGAACGGATTAAAATGTATTTTATTTCATCAATCAATTTACAAAAGCAGTTTCTCCCCCACAGGAAAGTTAATCTACGATCATAGAAATCATGAACAAAGATGAGAAGTACAATCCTATATATACAAGGTTGTGTTCATAGTTTTTACAGTTTCAGCAAATGGATTCATTCCACAAAGCTTTCAGCCTCCATTTCTATGGCCTTTAAAGCTTCCCCTTGATGCTTCCCTTGATGCTTATCATCGGACCAGTATGCGCTGGCTGCCAACACCCGGTTCAGCAGCTCTTGAGGAACCAGTTCCCCCCGTCGTTGCTGAGGAGCTATTCTTGCCGTGTGAACCAATGTTTTCCATTTATCCTGAACCCAACTTCGTCGTCAAACCAAAACGGCTCTCTTTTTTTTGGATAAAAAGTAAGAAATAGGCAAATCAAACTCCGAGTTCTGATAAAGGTAATTTAAACCCGACAGCTCTTTTGATGAACATGAGCCGTCCGCTCGTCAATGTAAAGAGGATGACTCCGCCGTTGAGCAGACGTCCGTCAGGGTTTGAATTGCATTTTCTATAAAATTAAGGGTTCGATTTGCCTATTTTCGAAAAGCTCAGGGTTTCCCGTGCTTTTTACCCTTACTTTTTGTAAAATCTTCGACGGAAAATGAAATTTTACCTTCAAGTCCACATATGTTCGATGCTCTGCATTCTCGAAGGCCTGTAATTTGATGTCACGCCATCTGCCGAGAATAGTGTAATTTAAGGTTAAGTACAAGAGGTTTTTTTAAGAACATAGTTTTGTAAGTGTTTCCTGAGAGTAATTGCAGACCTTCCGATTCCGAGATCCTCCACTGCCTTAACCAGAGATTCAACTTCGGAGACGGAAAATGGTCGCCTAGTTCGACGCTGAATGGGCTCGGATTCCTTGTTTTTCTGGTTTGCCGGAATTACTGCTAGCGCATCGAATAAGAAATCGGGAACAACAACTAAAGCTTTGCAATCTGGTGAGGCTTCCTCTGTCAACATGTCAGTCGAAGTCGAAATCAATTCACGGTTATTTTCATCTTGGTTGATACACTTCAAAGCCGGAGCGGCGTGTTGATGATCATCTGAAATTTCTTGATCTACAACAGGATTCTCGGGCAACCTGAAGAGAAGGATATTATCACGAGACAAAACCAACCCATTAGTCAGAATTCGATCAATCTCGCAAAAGGAAATTAGGAAAACAGCCATATTCTTTACCGGGTTAGACAATTAGAGGTGCCAGGTTCCAAAAAACGAATAGAACGAGCTGCCAGACGATCAGGTTCCAAAGTGAAATTAAGCATATCTACATTATCTTTACAAGAAATACCAGTCTGAAACAGAGTCCTACTATCGTCCTTAACCTTCTTCCCGCAATGAATTACACCGACGCGTAATTCACCTCCCAGAATTGCAGTCACTGCTTCCATTACAGACTTCTGGAGAAAAAACAAAACCACTATGAGGACCCTGTTGGTAACTATACTCGAACTGAAAACAAAACCAATAAAAAATAAAAAATTGCAGCTTTGAGTCTTTGACCTCTCTCCATCCAAGCCAAGATTCTGTGAAATCTGCATTTTTTTTACCTTCAGTGAACCGACTGTTGCATTTTCCGGGACCTCGATCAAAAGCTCTGGTACTTTGAAGGATTTGATGCTAAACTTGACTGCAAAGCGTTGACTGTCAGTTAACTCATAGATAAAATAGCATTGGGACGAAGATCATCGTTTTTCAAAATATAAAGATAATTACAACAGATACTTTCAACTTTAAGAAAAGTCAATTAACACATTGAACTTTACTATGATTGCAACGAAAACCTTATCATCATGTTTTTGCTATTTTACCAATGTTCATCAATTTAATTAATACATTTCATTAATAAATTGTAATAAAAAAGTTAAAGAATCTAAAGTATTCTTATTTTTTACGAGGTTAAATAGTTAAATAAAAATTTTAATTCATTAAAATATCTTTTTTTATTTTTTGACAAGTTAAAATTAATCAAATTGACAAAAATAACTAACTATATTGACTGACATCATAAAATTAAAAAAAAATATATGATGATAAAGTGTTTGTTGCATTTATGGTAAAGGTCAAGAAATTCATTGACGACTTTCAAAGTTCAAGGTATTTGTTGCAACTCCCCTCATAATTCAAAGTATATAAATAGTTATTTTCCAAAAAATTACCATGAGAGGAAGGTTGATGATTCAAAACCGAAGGACCTCCATGTACATTCACGTTCTTCTCCGGCAAGTTTGAAACACTATCACAGCTTATCCCTCCATCGAAAGTTACCGCAGAGTGATGATCAGAAAATCGTCTCCTCTTCAACAAAGTTGCACGGTAAAATCTTTCACGGTTATAACAGCCCTTCTTCTTCCGGTAAAATGGCTTCCTCGCCAAATCCGCTACTGGTAAAACGAAACTATTAAAATAGCAAAACTAAAGATAATAACAATCCGAGAAGTGAAATTGGCTCACCTGATCTCACAGTCCCATCATCCCTTAATTTCAGAGCTACCTTCCAGTATTTGGAGTTTAGAAATTTCCTAATTCTTCGATCGGCAATGCGCGAATGGGGCTTAAAATTGTTCAACTTGGAGCCCAATTTATCGCACAAAGTAAATTTTTCGTCATCATCTTTGCTACCTAACTTAAAAGTATTCCTAGGACTAAAAACTGGGGAATTCGGAATGGTGTTCCACCCGAACGAAGGTCCGATAGTACAGCCTGCATTCACAACTGCAAGTGATTTCACATAGAATTCTGGTCGACTCTTGGCCTTTTTCTGTTTTTCAACATCATTTCGTATACTGGAGGTCAATTCCTTCGAATTATTACAGGCTTTAACACTGACAATGGCGTTCGTTTTGGATGGTTTATGCCCATCTTGGCCTTCTTGTTTGATACGATCTTTACTGATCGAATTTGAAGCTTCAGACCCATTGCTAGTGGCTGAACTTGAACTCTCCTTCAATAATTTCCCTGCTAGAGAAGCCAGTAATTCGAATGCACAAATTTGACCATCGTCGTTCTTCGTCTGGGGGCACCATTTCTGCATGCATTTTTATTGTTTAAGACTAGAATTCAGAGAAAGAGAGAGGTTTTAATTCAGCATTTTGAACTCACTCGAACGGATCGAGGACCTCTTGGTATTGCAGGGACCAAGAAGCCTTGAAATCTATCATCCAGTTTCTTCTTCAACCGCATATCTTAGGCATAGATGGCGATAATAATTCATCCAATATAGAGAGATATCTCCATTTTTACTGTCGATAAAATCGAAGCAATATCAACTTAGAAACAGATAAAAAAATCCAAGAATTTAATAAAAAAAAATTATGAAATCAAACAGGAGAAATTCAATGAACAACAAATGAAAATTTGGTATCCAAAATGGTTTATAGAGGCACTATGGAGAAGAAACTTCATATCAGATCAGTTCATCAGAACATAAAACTCAAGAACATCAAATCGAATTCAAATCAACAGCACAGATCAAAAGACAAAAAATCCACTAAGATTTCAGCGTTTTCTGCAATTTCTACAACGAATCTAAAACAAAAGTTATTTTCAAAGCTCGAAGATTGCCTTAAGGACATGTTAATCCACAGATCATAAATTTTCAGATTGAATTCACTGCTCAAAATCCTTACGAATTCACACGATCAGCGATTATCCAAAATTCTCAACGAGGCATTACACAAATTCAGCCAAAAACAATAAATCCATTCGAAACCAGCATAACTAAGAGAGAATCGTTCAATTTGCAACAGATATTCAAGCTCCATGGAAATACAAAGCATTCTAGAGCACCTTGAAAAACAGAAACACCATTAACCCACCTCGCCAAATCCGATCTGAGTCTGAAACACCATCTTATTCCACCAAACTATCGGCCTTTCCTAAACAAAAAAAAACACTAATTTCCGATGACCCATAACCCCCAAAATTCGATCAGTTCGCCGGTGATATGAAAGTCAAAAAAGTTTCGTAAAATGCAAAAGATCCCTGCAATAGAAATGATATCCAATTCCACAAAGAAACACACCTGCAAGTTCTAGAACAAAACGGTGTCTCTCTCTCGTGGGGACGATGAGCTTAAACAAAAACCATGGCGTTCGCAATTCTTAAACCCCTCATAACCTGGCTACCGGTTTCTGACCACGAACCGGATTACCTGCTACAGCCTCATCTCCCTCGAACATTATTATTCAATTCTTGAAAAATTGCCACTTGCAGTTCTGATATTTATCCACTTATTTTTCGTTTCGTTATTTTTACCAAAAATGCATGTCAAGTTTGTAAATTGGAGCATAATAAATAATTGGGTCGGACAGTGTTTGAACTTTTCTTGCCAACAACTGCCTACCTTTTTTTATTTTTTTAAAAAAACTCATTGATAATTATTTTCTATTAATTCATAATTGAAGTTGCGAAGATACGGAGAGATTACACTGACTGTTCATCATTATAAACTATTTTAAAATAATTAAAAAAATCCAACGACGGGCAGATGTGAGTGCACTCTTGCACCTTACTCTTATATTGTATCAAAAATGCAAAATCTCTCGTCTCCAGGGCACTCACACCTCGACCTGACAGTTTTGAGAGGGTTAAATCACGGTGACTCAGCGGCCCAGAGATAGGAGACTTTTACATGATATCCCAAGGAGCTACTCTAACATTGGGGTAACAAATCTCACACTATGACAGCGCAAACGTCGAACCTATGCTCTTGTACTCAATATACCATCTTTGAGCCAACTGAGCTATGCCCATGTGGGCACCTTAGTCTTACTTTGACTCTAAGTAAGATACTTAGAGTAATTCATCATTCACTTATCACATCAATAAAAAAGATATTTTTAATTTTTTTTAATTTATTAATTTTCTTAAGCATATAGAGTCAGAAAGATTTGAAATTTTTACCTCATCACATTACAATAAGAATATATTCTAGTAAGTTTCATGAATTTTTAAAAAATTTATCATAATTTTTTATTACTAAAATTAAAATAATTTAATAAAAATACGTACATCATCAAAAAAATTCTAAAACTTTAAGAATGAATGTCTCTAATATTTTCATTTAATTTACAACTTAGTTTGATAAAAAAAAAGAACATTTCCCATAATATCAAAATCATTAGAATTTTTATTATTATACATATTTCTAATAAAAAATATTCATTTTACCTTTTTTTTTCAAATGTATAGCAAAATATAAGAAGAGTTCATCCTAATAATTTTAGAAATT
>QAOC01041348.1:115165-147355 GCA_003255005.1 Begonia fuchsioides | reverse complement strand
TTATTTTTTTTGTGAAAATTCATAAAATCTAATCGAGTCATCCATTCAGTTTTGACAAAACCGTAGCCCAAATTATAAAACGTAACTTGATCAAACTTTTTAGAATGCATAAAATGAAACAAATTGACCAAACCCAAAAACCTTAGGTTTTGGTTTAACCCGTTGAGTCGGTTCGAATTGCTCAACCCTACTTTCGAGTCCTTATCAGCCTTCTAGTTTTGTTTGCGGTCCATTTACGGCTTATGGCTCCCACTCTGCAACATCGAATCAATTCTCCTTTTCGAATCCGTGGTTCGAGCGCTTTGTGAATCTTCGTTAAAGTGGCGCATGCGAAGAATCATTCCTCTAATAACAACACAATTCGAGTTAATTTGAACTAAATCACAGACCGCTTGAGTAGGTTCCGTCAGCCCCAACATCGGTCTTAAACGACCTATCCTTATCGGGTATGGGGAAAACCTATTTCGTGACCGGAACCTGTTTGAATAAATTATTTATAAGTAAATTATAAACTTTGATTTCTTTGTGAATTGAAACTCGAGGATCTGTGTTAAGCAGCTTAGATCGTTTATTAATTTTAATTTTTATAATTTGATTTATTTAATTAAAATATTTCAGTCATGAATTTAATCAATTATAGTCTGAATTTTATATTGCTTATTAAATATGATTTTAATGTCCCTGATCAGCCAGAGAGATTAACAGACTTTGATCTCTCCAATCTGAAGATGAAGAAATTCTTCTCCAGATCTCAATTCATTCTCTGATTCTGCGTTGCAGTTCTTAAATTATTCTCTGCAATTTGATTTCAAGACCGAAAATGTTTCACCAGTTCGGATACACAGCCGACGCGCTTAGCAAGGCTTCCACTATGGTGCTTCGGATCGGTTCCGATGCGCACCTCTACGATGATCCTGAAGATGTCAATATCTCTCCCTTACTCGATAGCAAATTTGACTCTGAGAAGTGCGAAGCTCTAAAGCGCTTGCTCGCTCTTATTGCTCAGGGTTTCGACGTCTCCAATTACTTCCCCCAGGTACTTGTATCTTCAATTCACGCTATATCAATTTTGTTTCCCCATGATTTCTTGAAAGATCAATAAAAAAGATTTAACGGCTGATATTAGTAGGTTATAGCAGCGTGTTTACACATTTTTGCTTCCGTTTGAATCTCAGGTTGTTAAGAACGTAGCATCACAATCATTGGAGGTGAAGAAGCTGGTTTACTTGTACCTCTTGCATTATGCTGAAAAGTATGCAATCGTAATTCATATATCTGCACTCACATTTATTTCATGCTAAAAGATTGTTCTCGTTCTTAATTTTTCAGGAAATGCTAGGTTGCGCTAAGATCTAACCCTCTACCACGGAAATTATGCATCATTAGTCTATCAATACAAATGATCTATTGTTTTAGTTATGTTTGAATGATCATAAGCATTATACCAATTGAATGAACTACAGTAAGCAGCATGTAAGATTGTAGATTAGGGTTTAAAGTGCATATATTGTATTATTCAAATTTCTGATTTTTTGGAGGAGTTGAGAGTGCCTTATTGCTCAGAGTTCAGACTATTGATAGCTTCACCTTTCAATATAAATCTCTTTACTGTTAAAAAAGCTTATTTGATATTTTAGTGAGCCACTGAATCTGAGAATTTTCTGTTATGCAGTCATTATCATGACTTGCTGTTGAGTTTATAGTTTAAGAGATTGATTGTTATTGACAGAATTTCTCTTTTCAAAATTAGGCGCCCCAACGAAGCATTGCTATCAATTAATTGTTTCCAAAAGGACCTAGGAGATATAAATCCGCTTGTTAGGGCTTGGGCTCTACGTACTATGGCTGGAATACGTCTTCATGTTATTGCACCCCTAGTTCTAGTGGCAGTAAGGAAATGTGCCAGGGATTCATCTGTCTATGTACGAAAATGTGCAGCAAATGCTCTTCCAAAAATCCATGATTTACGACTGGAAGAAACTATTTCGACCGTTGAAGAGGTTTGGTTGATTAAATTGTTTATAAATAGAATTATCTGGTATGGGTTAATCTTTTACCAATGACAATGTGGTCAAAGAGCATTTTGATGGCTTTTTGTTGGTTTTGTTGAACTGCTTTGTTCTATTTAAATGTGAAAGATTTCTCAAATGCTTCCATAGGTATAAAATAGTTATGTTGTGTGCAGATCGTTGAAATACTTTTGAGGGATTCATCCCCTGGTGTGGTTGGTGCAGCAGCAGCAGCATTTGCATCTATTTGTCCAAATAATTTGTCCTTGATCGGGAGACATTATCAAAAATTGTGTGAGGTCCTACCTGATGTTGAAGAATGGGGTCAAATCATCTTAATTGGAATTCTTTTAAGGTATGTGATAGCAAGACACGGGCTTGTTAAGGAATCTATTATGTGTTCTCTCACTACTCCAGATGGTTTTCATATAAAAGAGAAGGCCTCCAGCGACCATTTCAGTTCAGCATATGGTGGTAATGATGAGAATGGATTTCATATGAATGAGTGTATAAATATGATTGCCCGAAGTTATATTGAAGGACCAGATGAGTATCTATCACGATCAAGTTTTATGAGTGAAATTTACTCTGAACTAACTGATGAACATTTTGTATCGGGTAAAAATCACAATGATGTGAAGATTCTGCTGCAGTGTACATCACCATTGCTATGGAGTAATAACAGTGCAGTGGTACTTGCTGCTACTAGCGTTCACTGGATTATGGCCCCAAGGGAGCACATTAGGAAGATTGTTAAACCACTCCTATTTTTATTGAGATCATCTAATAGTGCGCAATATGTGGTATTACAAATCCTCAACCAATTATATAATATGCCTATAGTTTCTACTTGCTCAGTGAATTTGATAACTCTTGTGATTTTAGACTTTAGATGTTATTTAACATACCACATAATAGTTTGCATAAATTCAAATTCTTTATAAATATGGGTAAACAAGATGGAACTTATAATATTTTGATTGATGTGTTTTAAACATTTTACAACACTGGTTGACTACTCATTTTGTGCTCTATGTTCATATGTTTTCAAAGTACATTATCTGATGGCTAGCAAAATCATTGGGCTGATTATCACTATGAAACCTTAAATGTACACGACGTTTCTTTGTCTGTTTGTTTTTGTTTTTTCACCTTAGAATAGATCTGGAGACAAGTTTCAGATATTTTCTTTCATATTAACACTTGATAAACTAATTGATTGACCCCCAATCTGTTCTCCTTGCAAACAAATAATCTTATGGTTTGTTTTGCGACTACTCATACTTGCTAAAGCTAACGTGTCATGATTTGAAGTATCCAAGTATAATCAAGGAAGTAATGTGCCAAATTTTATTTAAGGCCATATCTTGTAGTCCAATAGTAATCGAAGTTCCGTGCACATTTCTTGCTTTTAAGTGGACTTCAAACTTTTGGACTTCAAACTTTGGTTACCAATCTACTTTATGTTGTACTACTTTTACTTTTTTGATATAGTTTGATGGGGAGAATAGTTGTGCTGATTGACGTGTGCAGGTCCTCTGCAATATTCAAGTTTTTGCTAAAGCAATGCCCTCTCTATTTGCTCCATACTTTGAAGATTTTTTCATCTGCTGTTCAGATTCATGTCAAGTAAAATCTTTGAAGCTTGAGATTCTCTCTATCATTGCTATTGATTCGTCTATTTCATCTATTTTCAAAGAATTTCAGGTAAATTATTTGGTCTTTGTTCTGGAGAATAAAAAATTAATATTCCAGCAGATTGGTACTGTTATCCATTATACTCATAGTAATTGTCGTGTTTGGAGTTTGTGGGTGGATATAGGTTGGAGTCATTTGACCCTGCATTTTGCATTAGCATCTTGATCCTACTCCCATGCTTGTAAAAGAAAGGGGAATAATGGGCTGGCTGTGTTTTGCCCAATTTTTTTTTTCTGATAAGGCCCAATTTATATAGGTATTAGGCTATTTGATTATAATAAAGGCCAATGGGTATTAGGGTATTAGAATTATCTATAAATATGAATAATTAGTATTATGTAAAAAAGAAAAATATTAGGGTCGTGTTTGGAGGTTTTGAGCTGCTGTTAAGGTGCTCTTGGGAGGTAGCAAGTTCCTCGAATAGTTTGTAAGTTTTTTATCATTTAATCAATCATTTTTTTCTTCTTTATCTTGTTGTTTATAGTTTGTTCTTGGCGTTTGATCCTTGATAGGAGGGATCCTATAAATTTTGGTATCAGCTGCAATATCTATTTTTAGTATCAGGAGATCCTTCCTACCAAGGATCAAATGTCAAGAAAAACTATAAACAACAAGATAAAAAAGAAGAAAACGGTTGATTAAGCGATAAAAAACTTACAAACAATCCGAGGAGCTTGCTACCTCCCAAGAACACATTAATGGCAGCTCAAAACCTCCAAACAAAACCCTACATTTTCCTTATTTACAAAATCACTAACTATTCATATTTATAGATAATTCTAATACCCTAATACCAATTGAGCTTTATTATAATCTAATAGCCTAATACCTATATCAATTGGGCCTTATCATTTTCATTTTTTTCCAAGGGCTGATTTTAATGTTGTCTGAGTATTTGTTAGTGTCGGAATATATGTCAATGTGTTAATAGAACTGCATATTACTATCTGGACCTGACATTATAAACTTTAATATTACAAGTTTTGAGGTAAATATATAATTGCATGATACATTTCATGAAGTGTGGTAAGATCAATGTTAACACTTAACGAGTTCTTTTTATACTGTTTTTTTAGGATTATATTAGAGACCCAGATAGAAAATTTGCAGCTGATACTGTCACTGCAATTGGAGTATGTGCAAAACAATGCCCAAAAATGGCAAATTTGTGTCTGGATAGATTACTGGCTTTGACTAGACAACAGGGTATGATATTGTGAACTTGTATGGTTTTCTTTTAAGATTTTTGCTTATACCAAGGTCAAAATTCTCAGACTCTTTGTCAAGTGAGACTGGATTTCTTGATGGCGAAGCGGATGTCTTGGTGCAAGCAATAAAATCGATCAAGTTAATTATTCAGGACGATCCACGTGGACATGAGAAGGTTATCTTCTATGCTCGTTTATATTCAATCCTTTTTCTATGTAGAATCTTTAATTTATGCCTGATCCAATTATACTTTCAATTAGCTATTGTTAGCTCGTTTGTCAAGTCCCTATTGTGCTCCCTTCTTCTTTTCCTTATTATTTAATCAGTGGAATATCACTCCAGTAAATCATTCCCTTTAGATATCTCGTGAAAGATTTTTCATCACTAGCAAGAAAAATGATTTGTTTGTTTTTGTTGGAAATATACTGGACCCCCAAATGGATTTTTTGGGCACCTTGCAATGATTTTCATGAATATAAACACATCGTAATGTGACTTTCTTTTTTTTCTGATTGTGATCTAATTGAATTTCCAGGTTATCATTCAGTTAATTCGTGGTTTGGACTTAATTAAGGTACCTGCTGCCCGTGCATTAGTAATTTGGATGGTCGGAGAGTATAATTCATTAGGTGATATAATTACAAGAATGTTACCCGTAGTGATTAAGTATCTTGCAAGGTCCTTCATGTCAGAAGCATTAGAGGCAAAACTTCAGATTCTAAATACAGCAGTTAAGGTAATTTGCCTCATGCCATCTCGTTATATCTATTTATTTAAGTATATTCTTACAACTTCTGTTTCCTATCTTGAAATTATTTCTATTTTATGGTACTTTTTAGAACAAATGTTTTGGGCAGCACTATATTCGTCAAATTAAGTTGAAAGCAAAATTAATTAGTCGTGGTGTAGATATGGAGTATATTGTTTTAATCATTGCTTTATTTGTACTTTGAAAGGGATTAAGATGAATACTCTCTGTTTTTTCTTCTTTATTTTTTAAAATTCTGCAAACTTTTTTTTCATTTTCATGACGTTATCAACTAATCAATTCTTAATGTTTGGTAACTTTGTTTTACATGAAAAAATCATGAGAGGTCTTCATGATGAAATTGTTGGATAGAATTTGTAGGATGTTCAACAATCCACCATGCATGATCTCCTTAAGGCTATCTTCACCTTTTGATCAGATATGATAGTTTTTTTGGATGGTTTATAGGTGTAAGAGGCATTTCATTTTTTAGTTGCTTTTGTAAAATTTTGAAAGTGAAAGTTGTTGGACATGATATGACTAATTTTACACCAATAAAGAAAAAATGGAATGACCTACAAAAGTACCTTGTCATTTCTCTCTAAAGTTTTAATTGAATTTGATCATGTTTTATCTTTCATGGTGCTATTGATCCAGTTAACATATGGGTCTACTCGGGTGGGCAAACCTCAATTTTTTTATCTTCACAATTGTCTGTTTTTTGTAATTTATAATGGACAAATACTTTTTAAAATTTTCAAATATTTGGATTATATTTTATAATATATAAAAAGCATTATTATATAATGCACTCTATATTATCGTCTAAAATAAGATAATCTAACTATATAGAATAAAATGAAGAAAATAATTGTGCTCACATGGTTGTCATTGTCATTTCAATATTTGCAATCTATTTGCTCAGAGTGTAGCGTCCGTAAAAATAAATGTATGCATACTTATGTACTTTATATGTACCGATGCTCTGTAAATTTCAAATTTGTTTGTTGTATAGGTCTTATTGTTGGGAAAAGGAGAAGATCTGGTCACATATAAAAAGGCATGCCGGTATTTGATTGAACTGGCCAAGTGTGACTTCAATTATGACCTCCGAGACCGAGCTCGGTTAATGAAAAAACTTCTCTCATCCTATTTGGACTTTGATGATGTAAAAGGGGATATAAAGATTACATCCAATACCAAAGACCTATCAACGGAACTCGCTGAATTCATATTAGTGAGAAACATGAAACAAACATCGCCCAGACCCACAAATCTCCGGTTTTATCTTCCTGGATCTCTTTCGCAAATAGTTCTCCATGCTGCACCGGGATATGAATCTCTCCCAAAGCCTTGTAGTTTGCGTCAAGTGTTTGATAATTCAGAGTCATTTGGTTCCTCAGATGATGGGAGTGCATCTGATTATGGTTCTCGCCATTCTGTTGATGGTTCATCAGGTGAGGCCTGTGACCAAAATGAAAGTGAAGAAAGTGATCATCCCTTGATTCAACTATCTCATAATGGAAATGCTAATGGTTTACAAAGTGGAGATTCCGAGCCAGGGTCTGTTGATGTTAAGGAAATGATGTCAAAAAGTGCTTTAGAATCTTGGTTGAATGAGCAACCTGTTATGTCAACTTTGATTACATCTGAACAAAGTAAACTTTGTACGGCCCGAATCTCTATTGGCGATATTAGTGGGCAAATCAATCCTAAAAGCTACTTGCTCTTGGATCCTGCAAATAGTAATGGTTTGAAAATAGAGTATAAATTTTCTTCCGAGATTTCAAACATCTCTCCGTTGCTTGTATGCCTAGAATTTTCTTTTACAAACTGTTCAACTGAGACAAAGCCAGAAATTAAGATAGTTGCTGATGATCTTAAGGAAGCGTCGGATTCTAAGGATCAAGCAATGGCTGGAGCCGAGAGGTAAAATCAATTTATACTCAGCTTTCATTTTTCAATTTTGTAAGCATAATTTCTGGTTGGACAGTGGGAATGGATTTTTTTTTTTTGCTAAGTTGTACTCTTAGTTAGAGGTAGGTAAAACCACATCGGGACCACAAATCAGACCGAAACCACCAGTGTTGGTCCGGTTCTGGTCCCTATTTTAAAAAAATAGTGGTTCATGGTCTGGTTCTGATCTTTGAATGAAAAAAAATCTTAAAATCAGAAGCACGATTGTGATTTAAAAAAAGACCTGAAATCGGGTTGAACCCTACCAAAAACCTAATCAAACCCGACATAATAAAAAAGTATTTTTTTATTATACATATTTTTTAAATATGAAATAGAATCTGGATAAACCCAAAATCACACCATATTTCACATTTCCAATTCTAAAAATAAGAACCATTGATTCCATTTCAAAATAGAACTGAACCATGGTAATGATAGTTAAATGGGTTAATGTCGAATATCTTCATATTGTAGCTCGGCTATATCTACCAATGACGTGCCAACTATAGTTCCCATGGAAGAGATTACATCTCTAGATCCAAGTCAGATGCTAAATCGAATTCTTCAGGTTCGCTTCCAACACCATCTCTTGCCTTTAAAGCTAAGCGTGTACTGTGATGGGAAGAGGCAGCCTGTTAAGTTGCGACCAGACATCGGATATTTTGTTAAACCACTTCCTATGGACATTGAAGTCTTCACAAACAAAGTGTCTCGTCTTCCGGGAATCTTCGAATTCAGTAGAAGGTCAGTTCTTTTTTTTCCAAATTTTACTTTTGATCTCTATTGAATAAGGCATGTAAGATTTAGTTGAGAATAGCTATTAGAAGTTCATTTTTTCCCCAAACCGTTAATGCCGGATTGAACACTATCTTTGGTGCAGCGAAGTTTTGTTTTGTGGACATAATCGAGAATTAGGGAAAAGTAAGAAGAATAGGATAATAAACTAAAAAATTCGATAAATTGATAATAATGAACATTGATGTTTAATTGTGGATGGTTAATGTTTTGTATACCTTCTTAGCATACATTTTTATTCTATACATCGATTACATAAAATACAATTTGAATAGTCTAATCACAGCTTGACACATTATGTACTATAAGAATATATCTTAAGAAAATAAACTTAGTATTACTCCGTTACATCACTGTTCAATTGTAAAATTAAACTACCGTGAAAGATTAAATAATTGTGATTTCGGTTGGACTAAATGATAGAATTGAATCTCTTATGGGTATAGGAGAATCTTTAGTTGTACTAAATCATCGTTCTTTGCCGCTAATCAGATATTCTTGGATTAACAGGTCCACATTCATCGACCACATCGAAAAGATGAAAAAAACCGGAATCGATGATCCCGAAGCAGAAGATAAATTTCTTATAATCTGCCAGAGCCTAGCAGTGAAGATGCTTGGCAATGCAAATCTGTTCCTTGTCTCAGTTAATCTTCCCATATCGGCCAGTCTGGACGATGCCTCGGGTTTGTGCTTACGATTAAGTGCCGAGATCTTGAGCAACTCGATTCCCTGCATGATTACTCTCACGGTCGAAGGCAAATGCGTTGACCCGCTCGTCCTATTTGTGAAAGTCAACTGCAAGGACACCGTGTTCGGGTTAAATTTGTTGAACCGAATCGTAAATATCCTGGAGTCTTAGACGAAGGACTAGAAGGGGTTACTGATTAACGAGAGCGTGCTCTGAATCTCAATTCGGCTTTCAAAGGGTAAAGTTGTCATTTCCAAAGAGTAAACTGTCGTTGGTTTTTGTTCAATGCTGACTTTTTTGGGTCTTGTTCGGTGGGTCCACACTCCACATATGTTGGGGTAAATTGCCAGGTCATCAGAGTATATCTATTCTGAAACTGAATTTAAAAAGAACAAACCTTAAAACGCCGTCTGTGGGGATCGAACCCACGACCACGTGGTTAAAAGCCACGCGCTCTACCACTGAGCTAAGACGGCCTTCACAATAATGTATAAAATATTGCAATTTTTCAAAATTTGGTACAATTTATTTTGAGAAAGTGTAATAGCAAATAAATTCTTAATATACAAACCTTGTCCAATAATAATTACCATAATAAATATATTAATTAATTATAAATAAAAATCAGGGTGTATTTTAATCATATACGATAAAAAAGTAAACTTCTTCGTGCGTCGATCCATTTCACGTGGTCGAGAGAGATATTATCCAAGGAAACTAAGCATCAACAAAACTAAAAACCAGAGTCAAAAGTCAGATGATGGAGACATTTGAGTTCCAAAACAACGTAACCAACTTTGAACTTGATCCACAAATTCCACCGGCAAGTAATGAAACTACAGAAAAACACACAATAGGTAGTTTAGTTTTGTCATGAACCCCAACTATCTGCCCCGCCTGGGCGACAAATCAGCAGACCTGGACCTCGACCCAGATGGCGATCGAGATGCTCTACCAGTCGAAGACCTCCAATTGGCCCGACCATCCTCACCCTCATACGCAGTTTTACTACATTAACACAAAAAACAAAAACAATTGAGCGCGCGATAAGGAGCGACTAACTCGAGTAATAAACATACACGGGTTTTAAATAAATGTTTAGTGACTTACCCGCGATAATCGCTGCCATTATAATCTTGACCCACAGCATTTCCATAAGCAGAAGAGTACGAGGGTCCGTGGTTGCGGTCCCCAACAGCCTCGCGAGGAGGGCCTCTGGGTGACCTGAGATGATCTGGATGCCTTCGATCAGGAGAGACTGAGTAGTCCTCGTGGCTTCGTTGCCTTGGTTGAGGAGAGTAGGACCTGCATCAATATACTTTCATATTCTAGTATGCTTCTTCACAGATTGATAATGGCTCTTCACAGATTGACAAGTTTAAGTTACCTTGACCGCATTCGGCCTCTAGAATCCGAAGGACGGCGAGGAGATCGTGAACGGGATAAAGAACGAGAATGTGAACGGCCTGCAGAGCAAATCAACTTTAGATACTCTTTTATGAACACTCGGCCATGTTGTGTAATTAAGCTATATAATTAACCATTCCTTCCTTTGCTTATGAGATATATTGACCTTTCTCAGCTAGCTCTTTCACAAATTATCCTACATTGATCATATTTATATTTGAACAAAATGAGGAAAAAGAAACCATACCATAGTAAGACGGTCGCCTTCCGCCATTGCCTTGAAATCCTCTGCAAAATATAATTAAAAGTTTTCATGTAAGTTCACAATAGCCAGACCAGTTCTATATGAAAAAAACTAGCAGGTTATGAAGTTGATGTATTTTAATTGTAAACAATTCAGCAGCAAATTTGATCCAGCCATTTAATAAAAGATTAGCTAGTCATTGGCCTTTCTAAAACAGAATGGTAGTATACGTTTAAAATGATTGAGAAGGGAAAAACGCCTACCTTGATGTCCGAGTTCTATGTCGCATATCGTCAGGCCTTTTCCTTGTCTCAGAAGCAACAACTACTGATATCTCTCGACCAGCAAACTTTTGCCCATTCATATGGTATTGAGCCTCCGAGGCTTCGTAAGGATCCACAAACTCCACAAATGCAAATCCACGAGGATCACTGCAAGAAGAAAAATAAAAGTTCATTAAATTTACAATAAAATTGTCATCATAAATGCAACATAATTCAGGTCTCTCTGACTGGACAAATCACCTTGGCACCGTACATTCATCATTTTTTTTGTTTTTTAATCCTAAATTTTCACTCTTCTAAGACTGTGATTACGAAACAGTCAAAATCCAAGCTTTGCAGCTGACCTTTGGCACATAGTCAAGAATGAAAGTCATTATCTTGTAAATATTAACTTTTGAAATCAGCACATTGTAACTTGAAAATGCTTCACTTTTCTTCTAACACACGAAGCACTTGAGATCAATATCTTGTAACTTGAAATCAATTCTTCTCAATGTTGGAAATATTGTGACTTGAATGAATGTTTCCCCAAAATTAAAATCTCTGAAAGTTGTCTTCAATTGTCAACAAATTATCTTCCTCTTCAAACTTCTAATCACTGCAGTATTATTTTTACACTTCCTGAAGGAAATCTCTTCATTTGATCACTACTCTTGAACCAATATGTTAGGCTAACAGAAGAGCTTCATCAAATGTGGGACTTGGGCTTGTTTTAACTTCAAATTCAAACCAACAATGCCCCCTGACAAGTAGTTGAAGTTTTAATACACTATGAAATGGAAAACTGTGAAACACAACTCATGATAAAACAGAAAATGAGATCCTTAATATGACATAATAAGATTTCAAAACAATAGCAAGAGGTGAAAATTTTGAGAGAAGCTCATCAGTCAACTAACTGGCACCTGCACTCAACATATAAATGTTACCCCTTATATGTAGCCACAAAACGAAGCAAAAGAGATTGCAGGATTACGTACATATTGATTATAGTCAGCTGGCTTCCAAGTGAACAATTCATGACAAATTTAAAAAGGGTAGCATGCCAACTGGCCCCAAAACTATTGCTACATAATCAACATTCATTTCTGATTCCCAACCAGAAATTTATCTCAACATGTAAGTCACACAACTTTAATATCTCAAAAATTCAAGATCTAGATTGAAGTACAAGAATCCAGCCGATCAGTAGAGTGCAACTTTTCAATTACTTATGGGAAAATAACTAACCCTGTGTAATAGTCCTTCGGTAGATAAACATCTCGAACCACCCCAAACCTCTCAAAAGGAATTCGGAGCTCTTCCGGCCTGCAAAATCCAAATTTAAATGATTATAAATAAAAAATAATTAGGATATCACGACCAAGGAAACATACTTTTTATAAAGGCTCCAGTAACAGATTAGTAAATAGTAATTAAAAACACTGAAAAAGTCTTGAAGCACTTACCTACAATCCAAAGGAATATTTCTAACCAAAAGACTTCCATGTTTCTGCTCCCTACGTCTTCCATGGCCGCTAAACTCCCTTCTTGGGGGACTTCTTCCTCGACCTCCATAACCTCTCCTGGGAGGACTATGATATGGTGGACTGTACCTCCTCATGACAGCCTACCCAAATCACCACGACGTCATTAAGAACGAATGACTCTAAATTCTTTCACTCGCATAACACACATAAATCTCTTTCAATTTCTAAGTAGCAGTCATACAACTGAAACCGCTATCACCATAAACAAAAACTCATACGAACCCTACCTAGACATCGACGAAAAGATAACTCCATGCCACTCAGAAACTAACAGTGTACCAGAGAAGAAATTCACCAAGTTCTCTTTTAACGCAAATAGCAGCAACAAATCCAAGAATATTATTCTTTTCAGTTAAATTTCTCAAATCGAAGTCAACATAAAAAGATAAAAAGTAAGAAAGCACCAGAAATTGTGGAAGAACCAGTACGATTGCCCCCACAATAGGCAAGGAAGAAGATGTGGCGAACCCTTTTGCCCTACCTGGATTCTGCAACTGCGTTAGGGTTTTTTTGAGCCCGCAACAGTCTTACAGGGGTTTGAAGCCGAGAGAGGTTCTTAAATAGCAGGAATATTTAGGGTTGCACTTGGAAAACTGAATATTTATAATAATATTTCGCAGTATGTTTTATTATAAAGTTTTATTGAAAATAATAATATAATTTACTAAAAATACGTAATTCATTAAAAATTATAATAATAATATAAACTAATTCATTATTTAAAAATTATAATAAATCGTACAAATATTAAATTTTTTAAAACTGTAAAAAAAATACTTTTTAATAGAAAATATATTTGATCCGATGAGTATGGTTCCATAAAATTAAATCTGAACTCGACCTGATCGTATATTCGATCTGACCCAAATAAGACCCAATTTTCATGATGGTTTTGGTTCGAATTTACATTCGGTTTTGTAAAATTCAAAATTACGAGTTATTGACTACCAATTAAAATTCAATGATTCATTTCGATTCAAATAAGACCCAAAATTTCATGTTGGTTTTTGTTCTAATTTATATTCAGTTTTATAAAGTTCAAAATCACGGATTATTAACGTAAACCAATTAAAATTCAATGATTCGATCTGATCTGAAACCGACCTACAATTCCATGTTAGTTTTGGTTTATGTTCATATCAATTTCTTTAAATCAAAAGTCGATATGATCCGATCTAAATAGTCAGTTTATGTCGGGTTGGTGGATATATGCGATCCAATGGCCACCCCTCCTCATAAGTCATAACATTCAAACAGACAGAAAAGTCCTGCCCAAATACAAGCACAAGAAGAGAAACTAAAACAAGACTGAGATTAAAGTCATGTATCATAAATTCGCCTAAATGCTGCAGAAAATTAGACGACCATACACAACTCAATTACAACCCGGGAGCAGAAGAAGCTATCTAAAATGATGGTAAATATTTCAACTTTTGCAGTTTGACAGAGGCAGGACTGGGCGTTCTTCTCCATGTTTAAAATGAAGAGGCCAGGGAGAGTTTTTTATGGAAAACAAATTCTAAAAACAGCTTTTTTTTTGCTTCTAAAAAGAGAAAAACCGAGAATTTTTCAAAAACAACGCATCCGGGCATGTGTTTTCGGAGGAGATTTACAAAATTGTTTCGAAAAGCTGCATTTTTTCTTCATTAAAATCAATAGACACCCTAGCTTTCCAAATTATCTTCTATTTTATAATGAAGACGTTTTAAAAGGAGTTTTCAGACGTACCCAAAGAAACTCAAGATCAGCATGCAGCAGCTAGATCGAATTCAGATGGCTTGATTTCTAATTCCGTATCCAAAGGGTTCTTCTGAAACTTATTTCTTAGCTGACCACACGCAGCATTTGCATCCAAGCCTCTTGTTTTACGAATACTCACTGTTATCTTATGCGATTCCAGAGCATTTGCAAATGCCATCACCTGCAAAATGTAGTGTAAGAATGAAATAACCAAATTTAGTCTAAAATTAAAAACAATTGGGTAAAGATAACACCTTCAAATTTATATCAATGTACAAATAAACTCATTATGCATTCATACGTTAGGAAATAACCGTAGGGGTAAGTTGGTGATTATATAATATTTGTATAGATTGAGAAGTTATTAGGAATTTGTGGAAGTTGAGGGAGGTTAAAACGTGGATTATAAACATAGGATTGAAGAAGGGTACTAGGCGAAAATTGCAATAGAAAAATCTAGACTGAGTCTGGTCTAGGGGAGATTGCTTGAAGTCTCAAAATTACAGGGCGTTGTATTGTTTTATATTATTGTGCACTATATTTCTATGTTTTATTTAAATATTATTATTATGTTTATTATCATCATACTACATTTATTTGTGTGTTTAGTCGCATAGGTGTTTATTTCCTAAATCTTATCAAACCTATTTGAAGATAATCTAACAAAGTTCAACTCTACTGCTCGTGATATAATAACTCAAAAGACATGAAGGATTAGCATACTGCTTTTTTGTAAGGACGTTTGTATTCAGAGCCTTCAATTGGATTGAATGGAATCAAGTTCACGTGATAATTACGGCCCCACTCCTGAAGTAGCTTGGCCAGTTCTATTGCATGATCTACTTCGTCATTGACTCCAGCTGCCCAAAAAGTTAAATTTTAGAAAGAAAAAAAATACAGAATAAAAGGGAAAAGGCTAACTTCTGCCGTTTAAGGAAGAATCATTGATGTGAAATTTAAGTACCTAATAGTGCATACTCAAATGATATTCGTCGATTCGTTTGAAGGAAATAGTCTCTACAATCCTTCATAAGTGCATCAAGAGGATATGATTTGGCACTGGGAACAATTTTTTCCCTAATCTTCTGGTTTGGAGCATGTAAACTGAAGCAAAAAATAAAATAAATAAATAACAAGGGCTGACAAATAAAAGTTTTTCAACCAGAAACTTATCAACCTGAACCATAGTTGAGGATTATGGTTGTAAAAACATCTCATTAATAAAACAAAAAGTATATAGTTCTAGGTGCAAAAGGTTAGAAATTTCCATCAAACAGAGATTTTGTCTCCAGTTTATTGGACTAGGTGAAACATACTTTAGAAACAAAGAATTTATATATTATTTTTCTATTTAAAACAATTGAAGGATTTTTTTATCATTCCTAAATCTTATTGCATGAAGCATTGGGATAAAGAACTATTGAGAAATATTGAATATGAGACTACTACATCCTTTATATATGAAGGTGCAGTTCCATAATTAACTCCAAAAAATCATTATTTCAATGACAAAAACAACTTCAGATGGATCACGCTTTTTCTAACCTGACAGCCAAAGTTGACTGAAGTTTGTGAGAAGCGAGCTTCTTTATTGTGTTGGGAACTCCCACTGTAGATATTGTGATCATTCTTTGTCCAATCTCCACGTCCTTTATAGATAACAAATATGAAAGATGGTTGGATATATAAACACAAAAGGCCCACATTTTAAAATAATTTTTGGCTATTTTAGGCAGGTTGGTTCAAGTGATTCTCAATTATCAACTTCTGTGGAGAAAGCAAATTCTGCAACCTTGAATGTTGAATTAGAGAAGCAATAACGCAAAAAATGGTGATAAGTCCAAAGAACAACAAGGTTTATATAGAAATCACAATGATCAAGAAAAAAAAGAGAATTTCTATGGTGAAAGATTAAACATAAAAAGGAATCAAAATCATACAAGAAGCGGCAAAGTAACGAAGAAAATATCCACCTTGTTCAAGCAACGATGAGCTTCGAGAACTGCCTTCATATTCAACATTGGCTCCCCCATCCCCATAAATACTATATTTGTCACCCTGTGGTTAAATACATCTTCTATCGCCAAAACCTGACATAAATGATACAGCTAAATCACAGTTTTCAACCATATTTTTTGTATATTTTTTTATTTTCCGAGAATAAGAACGAGGTCAGTCCAAACCAAAATGATTTTCTCACACATGCAGAAAAATCAGATAGTAAATAGATCCTGCCTAGCACATAGTAAACATCCAAAAGCACCTGCTCAACAATTTCATGTCTTTGAAGGTTCCTTGAAAATCCTCCTTTTCCGGTGGCACAAAATGAACAGCGCAGAGGGCATCCCACCTATACGTCCAAACAAAAATATTCAAGAACTTGTTTAAGAAATTTCCAGATTTAAGGGACTCGTTTACTTTATTTTTTTTACTATGATTGAATTTTATACACAAAGGACAACATATTCTAAAAGTTACATTTCCAATAAAGCAACACATCTGCACCACAAACAGAGATTCCTAAAAGAGGAAAAAAACTCTGAAAAGGTTATTATCAACAAAGAAAGGAAGGAACACATTACATAGATTGTTAGAGCACTTCCAGGATAACCATGAATTGTTTTTTAAGACATGTTAGAACCTGTAATCTTACTCAGTTACACATTCTAATTTCTAAGAATGCAAAGGTTAAACATTCTCTTCCTTAGATCTTTCAGAAATTACCTGTGACGAAATGCATGCCGTGAGGCGCATTGACTCTTTATCATCTTTAGCAGGTATTCCAACAGTTTCAATCAGTCTATTGTCCTCCAACTTTAATAATAACTGCAAGATACCCAAAAGAAAAAAGAACAAAAAAGTTAAAAGGTTTAGAAATAAAAGCGCATAGTTTAAATCACTAAAGTTTACAAGAGAAAAGATCTGATAAAACTATTTGAAAAATAATACAATGGTGCAGATGAACGTTACTGAAACAACTAGTTAACGAACTTCAACATAGAACTAGATTAAGTACCTTAATAGTTCCATCAGCTGCAGTGACCGAATTGTAAATGGGCGATCTTCCCACACTCCATCCAGCTTCCTGGAGGTCCTTCCTGAATGCCTGAGGCACTACATATTACATCCCCACAAAAAATGAACACCATACAAAATCTTACGCTGAAAAAGCAAACTGCGAAGAGAGAGGACAACTAACACTGAGAGAAATCCTCAACTTCTTTGACCTTCCGCTTGTAAAGAAGATGGTGAAGTTGCTTCCCTCTGTAATTTTTCTATCAATTCATTCCAAAAAAAGGTTACAATAGGAAAAAAAATACAAACTCCCAACTAAGCTTAATAGTGATAACAGTGCTGATGGGAGGCTTCTTTCAAACTGGAAATTCAAAATTTAGAACCTTATCTCACTCCTTTTTTTCATCTTTCTGCAAACAAACCAACAAACAGAGAGAGATTTGGTTTACCTGGCCGAATTCCACAGCAAGCTGCTGGAGCTCCTGGTCGGACATGCCAAGGAGAACCTGGGGATTCGCGCGTAAGGCACGAGACTTCTCTGGCACAGGGACAGATAGCCTGGGAGAGGATATGGCAGAAAAGCAGCGAGGACGAAGAGCACGCGCTAAAGGCACATAGCAGACGTGCTGAATGAGCGCCATTGAAGCGGAAGGAGCTACCATTATCGACTTCCTCTGATCCTCTCTCTCTAACTACTTAAACCTCAGCCACGGAAAGACCATATTACCCTCCACGAAATCATTTACTTTGAATTGGGGGGCAAACCGACCCAAATCGATGGTCCGAACCAAATCAGATTATTTGATTCGGTTCTAGTCTATCTTAGTCAAATTCGGTCTTGATTTTAAAATTTAAAAACCAAATTATATTTGTCCAATTCGGAATAGACTATGTAATTCCTAATTGAAAAATTGGTGTGACATGGAGGATACTATTGCTAAATATGCATTTTAATCTTTTTTCCATACTATAGTTAGTAATATTTGTAATGTTATGATTAATGTCAATCTTTTTTTCATTCATATTATATATTTTTATATTTAATATGATGTATTCTGTTCATTTTGGATATTATTAAATTTTAGTGACATTATTATTTTATTTTAATGAAAAAACATGTCTGGTGGTTCAATATTCGTCTGGTCCGATCTTCGTCTGGTCCTAGTCATGTTTAATTTTTATCTAGTTATAAAAATTTTAAAACTAAAATATATTAATATCATTTTATTTTTTCTAAAATCAAAGTGAACCGCACCATATCCACCCCTCTCGCAAAATAATACTCTCAGATATATTAATTAAGATATATAATATATAATATGGACAAATAAAACCAAACAATTAATTCATTTCCCTTTTTTATTAGAATCGAACGTTTGAGTCTATGACCAAACCAACACTGAATCAATTTTTCCGCTCTTGGCCCGGTCTAGGTAATTCCCATTACATATATTTTTTTTCAAATTTTTTAATATAATCACGTTAAATTTTGAAGTTATAAAAATTCATAAATTGTAATAAATCATCGAATTAAATATTATAATATAATAATTTTTATTAGCATATCAAACTTGCATAAATATTTTAATTAGAAACATAAAATTTATCGATAAAAATACAGATTTTAATTACAAATCTCAGCGGTCTAATTTAATTTTAATGAGTTTCCTACACAATAAACTAGAATCAGACCATCTAAATAGATTTTGCATAATATAAGATAGTTATGAAATAAATAGAGGTGTAGAATCGATTAAAATTAGACTAAATGTGTTAATTATAATTTGCTTCTTGATACTGTCCGGTTCCGAACACCCTTAATATATAATTTTGATACTATGTCACTGCGTTAAAATGTAAGACTAATCGCATTTTGTTGTTCGGTCTTTGGTTATAAATTTTAGTCAAATTTTCGAGTTTTGATAGACCAATTTCAAGTATGGGTCGGTTTTTTTATAAAATTCAAGTCAGGTTTTAATCATACTTGTGCAGACAATTCACTTGAAGAAGGGTCTTGAAATTTGGGAACCGAAACAAAATCATCAGCAGGAAAATCCAAACCAACCGGGGACGAACCGCAGTTCAGAGAGATCACACACAGAGTATAATCATAGCCAAAATGGGATACAGAAAACAAAATGTGGAGAGTTTCTGATCTTTCACATGACTCCATATCCAATGGCATAGTTGTTTATTTTCTCATAAAAAAAGGATTAAATTACAAAGGCTTCTCCTTTATCTCAAGATCAACCATTTATCTTCACCTCAGCAGACTTGATAATGTCAATGAACTCCGGCTAAAATGAACAAAAACGTGTAATCAGAACAAATGAATCAACAGAAAAGTCAGGGGAGAGAAGTTTTTAGAGTAGAGCATAAACAATAACCTTGAGCGAGGCTCCACCGACGAGAAATCCATCAACGTCCGGCTGCGCTGCCAATTCCTTGCTATTGGCAGCTGTCACAGAGCCTAAAACGATGAGGAAATGATTAGTTTTTCGTAAAAAAAAATATTAAATTTATATTTTTAGCATATCTTCTTATTATCAATGGTGACATGACAGACTATGATTGTGCTGTAAATATTATAAATAATTATTTGAATTGTTAGATATTAAACGCATTTTAACTTGATCAATTGCACTCGACACGTCAGCATGTACAATAAAGGTAAACCTATCAATACTCATAAAAAAATAATTAAGGCTTTCCTAAAATCAAAATTATTCGAAGTTCTTTTCTGGTGGGGTGGTTTTTCAGCGATTAGCATGCGTAAGGGTGAGATCGAACCCCATAATAATTTCAAGCTTTAATGACAAGATTAACATGTAAAAACTTTTAAAAATAATAATTTGTAGAGATTGCCATTTTAGGAAGAGACATGTCATTTTTTATTGATTACCTCCATAAATTATGCGGGTCGATGCAGCAACTTCAGGACTAACGTTATCGTGCAGCCATTTTCTGAGCTCATAATGCACCTATTAAATAAGCACAAGATTAAAAAGTGTCCTCGCAATAAATAATTTTCTAATATATACACCGCAAAGCTCAAAATACAGACATCTATAACACTTGCTTACCTCTTGAGCTTGAGTTGGGGTGGCAACCTTTCCAGTTCCGATAGCCCAGACGGGTTCATATGCCAAAACAATATTTTCCCAACTTGTTACACGTTCTGCAAAACTCAAGAAGATCGTAAAGGAGACCGGAAACTAATAAGCCATCGAATATGACATTATCTAATAGAACCAAGTAAAATTTCTTCATACTACTAAAGAAGTATACAACAAGATCTAATTTCATCGACCAAGTCCATGACATTTCCCGTTCATTGGAGGGATAAAAAGCTTTCGGTGGAAAATAGTGGACAGAGATTCATTACGAGAAACTCATTCCCATAAGAGCCAATCAATTACTGAAGCAATTACACTGTTTTGAACATGGTAAGGCCCAATATTAGGGTATTAGATTATAATATAGCCCAATTTAAAAGGGGTACTAAAGTATAGAATTATCTGCAAATAGGAATAATTAGTGAACAGTGACGGGAAGGAAAATTTTAGGGTTGTTCTTGGGGTGGCAAGCCGCCATTAAAGAGCTCAGAAATGATCAATCTTCTACCTTTTCATTATTGTGTTCTTGGTTGTTGGAGTCGTATCAGAACATTTCATCAATCAATGAAAAATATCGGAAATGGAAATAAAACTATTTCATCAATCAATGAAAAATATCGGAAATGGAGATAAAACTATGCACCTGTAATGGCCTTAGTCTGAGCAGAAACAACATCAATAGTAGATCCTAACTCTCGTTGCTCAAGAGTCTCACCAACACAGGCTATCACTTTCAGAGATTTAGAAAGTGCGTAAGCAACCTTATCTCCAACAAACTGAAAGGAAGTATGATCAAAATTTTAGTAATGTACTAAAAAAAACATTTATTTGTCAAACTTCACATTGCCATATAGAACAACTAACGATGTCAAACAAAAGTACCTCGTTTGATTCGTTTAAAATAAGCCTTCTTTCAGAGTGGCCAATAATGACCCATGGGATACCTAAATTGACGAGCATCTCGGCACTGCAAGCAAAATAGAGGTCAACTAAATATCAAACACAGAAATCAAACCTTAAATGAATGAAACAAAATCCAGGAACTGAAAAAACGTACCTGATTTCACCAGTGAAAGCGCCTCCTTTCTTAACCCAGCAGTTTTGAGCAGCCACATGAAAATCAGACCTCAACAAACCTTTCGTCAATGGAAGAAAAACAAATGGAGGGCTCACTACAACCTCTGCAAAAAAGACAATTCTTCAAATCATCAGTTTCATACTACTGATTTCACTGCACATCAACTAAGAATAAGGCAATTTTGAGAATATGTTGACATGATAATTCACAGGGGAAAAAAGAAACTTTTGAACATCAAAATGTCAAGAAAACTACCAAAATCAGTGTTCGAACAGACAAAATTGATATCGTAATCGACATGAAACAACCACAAGAAGAGACTTACCCACAACATCTGAGGATGGGACTTCACCTTCATTAAGCGTGCTGATTATCTTCTTCACCTCTTCGGTTGTTCCATTCTGAGTTATAAATTAAACCCACCAATTAGATTCAATTAATAAACAAAAATCTCTCTTTCTCCCCTGAAAACTCACAAACATCTAGAAAATCATCTGCCTATCCCCTTCCAATCGATAAAGGAAATAAGAACATAAATCTTGACAAGCAGAATAAGATGAAAACGCGAGAGATCCATTCAAATCGAAGTTAGGAAAGTCCAAGCGCTCAAATCTCCAACTCATTCCTTTGATTTTCACGGTAAACAATCAGAAACAGCCAACGCCAATGAAAATCAAAACACTCACACATTTCCAGTTGCCTCCGACGAAGAAGGTCCTTCCCATATTTCTCGAAATCTCCGAAGTGAACAAGGCTCCGGTCACAACACTGATCTGGTTTTGTGTGCGTTTCAACCTTTGCCTCTGGTTTTATGGATTTTATTAGATGTTGGAAAAAAAAACAAAACAAAACAAGAACAAAAGCCTATGGCCCATGCTCAGCTCAGCTGTAAGTGAAAAGACGTTACAAGCCTCAAAAGTACTCTTCTCTTGTAAGGATATTATCGTCAACTTCGTGAATGGACCTTGCCTTTCACCTAATTTTTATAAAAACATTTTATTTAAATAAAAATTTAAAACATAAGAAATAATAAACATTATATAAAGTCAAAGCAGGGAATTGGGCTGTGAGAGTGGGCTTAAGCCCAATTAAATTTTGCTCATAGATAAATTGGTGTCCTTACACATACCTTTCAATGTAATTATAATTATTATTTTTATACATTATAAACTTTTAAATATATCAATCAATATTTATCTCTAATCGAATGTAATTAATGATTTTGACTTGGTTCATGATAAACCAATAATGGTAATGCCCTTATATAATACACATATGCTAATTCTATTCAAGAGTAATTATCGCAATTATTAAATAATTTTTTAAACCACTTTCATTTTCGTTTAAAAAAAAAAACAATTATCCAATTAATGTAAAACCAAAATTAATTTATGGATAAATAACAATTTATACCTTAAATTATAGAGGTAATTACAATAGATACTTTATAGTTTAAAGTCGTCAATGAACACATTGAATTATAGTATAATTACATCATACTCGTTATCATCATATTTTTTGTTAATTTTAACGATGTTCTTCAATCTAATTAATACATTTTATTAAAAATGGTAGTAAAAAGATTATAAATTTATGAATTTTTTTTATTTTTTTAAGGTATTTAAAATTATTATTATATTTTCTTAATTTACCGATAATTTGCTAAAACTAATCATATCGATGAACATAAATAACTAAATTTAACGAGATTTTAAATTAAAAATGTGATAATTTCTAAAATAAAATATAATCAATAGATAAATTGTTATTTATTTTTAATTTTTATTAAATTTAGTAAATTCAGAATGTCAGACCGAAAACGCGTAACGTGCGGAAGATTATCCTTTTATCTGTCTACACTACAATCCCGGTGGGCCCCACTTCAAGACTCTTGTCGGATCTCACGCGTCCACTGTATCCGACACCTCAAACAAAAGCCGTAGATCAACTTTAATGATTAAAATGGATTACACGTGGCATTATTCCATTCGAATACACTGTCAAACATTCAACCCATAGCCGGTCGACCCTTCTTTGCGTATATAAACTTGACTCGTCCGCCATTTCTTCTGCTTATCCTGTTGGCCTTTGCTGGCTTCAAACTAGCATCAATGGCCGCTCTCTCTCTCCCAATTCTCCTCGTTCTTCTTCTCCGATTTGCTTCGCCGGCGTTCGCCGTCGGCGTCAACTACGGGACTCTGGCCAACGACCTCCGACCGACGGCGGAGGTTGTTAATTTCATTAAAACGCAAACCACCATAGACCGGGTGAAGATTTTCGATGCGAATCCAGATATTCTCCGGGCATTCGCCGGCTCCGGGATTCTGGTGACAGTCACCGTCGGAAACGGAGATATTCCGGCGCTCCGGGATCTGGCCGCGGCTCGGCAATGGGTGGGTTCTCATATTAGGCCCTTCCACCCTCGGACGCGTATCAATTATATTGCTGTTGGTAATGAAATTATGGCCACCGCTGATAAGGCTCTCATTTCTTCTCTTGTTCCCGCCATGAAAGCTCTTCATCAAGCTCTGGTTCTCGCCGGAATTAGAGACATAAAGGTAATGAATGCTAGCTCTCTCTCTCCTCCACTTGACCGCCATTTTTTTCTTCTAAGTAAATGTTTACCGATGTTATTTGGTCGTTGATGATAGGTGACATCACCCCACTCGCTTGGAATTCTCTCAATCTCGGAGCCGCCGAGCGCCGGCAGATTTCGGCGAGGCTACGACCGCGTAATATTCGCTCCGATGCTTAAATTCCTACGCGAAACCAACTCCCCTTTCATGGTAAATCCCTATCCATACTTCGCCTTCTCCCCAAAAATGGCAAACTACGCTCTGTTCAAGCCCAACAGTGGAATCCACGACAGAAACACCGGCATCACCTACACCAACATGTTCGACGCCATGATGGACGCCCTCCACTCCGCCATGAAAGCCGTCGGCTACGGCGACGTCAACATGGTCATCGGAGAAACAGGGTGGCCGACGAACTGCGACTACGTCGCCTGTAGCCTGGAGAACGCGGCGACTTATAATGGCAACTTGATAAGACATATCAGGTCCGGCAAAGGGACGCCATTGATGCCGAACAGGAAGTTCGAGATCTACTTATTTTCCTTGTTCAATGAAAATCTGAAACCGGGTCCGACTGCGGAAAGAAACTGGGGATTATTCAACCCTGATTTCAGTCCCGTTTATCGTCTTCCCATCTCTCACAGACACGTATGCTCTTTCTCTCTCATCAAACCTCATATGAATCGAACTATAATCCATGGTCGGCGAATTAACATTCATGTTTGACTAAAAACACAGACGAATCCGGCAAATCCGGGGAAGAAATGGTGCGTTCCAAAAGCAGGTGCCTCCATTGCAGCACTTCAAGCAAATATAAACTACGTTTGCAGCTCAAACGTGGATTGTAGGCCCATTCAAAATGGTGGGCCGTGTTTTGAGCCCAATGATATCAGGACCCACGCATCGTTCGCCATGAATTCGTTCTATCAGGTCTCCGGGAGGCATGATTACAATTGCGATTTTGCTCGATCCGGGGTGCTCGTGTCTTCAGATCCAAGTAAGTTATTGCTCCGATCGAAGTGTTGTTTCGTTATTTTATCGCATGTCATAAGTGATACTTTTTTTTACAGAAATTTTAACTCTGTTTTGGTCGTGCAGGTCACGGTTCTTGCAGATATTTGTCTTGAAAAGGCAAATTATCATAATTCTAATACGGGGAGAGATATATTAATGGAGTGGTCACTAATTGAAATGTATTCTAAATCTTTTGCATTTTACGATCATTGTGATCGATTGAAATTTGTAAGAACGATACGTTTGATAGCGCTATCATTATTTATGTTTCGGTCTCTATTCTTTTGACAAATTATAATCCGTTAAAACAGACAGTGTCGATTTAAATGGACTAGATTATTTTTAAAACAAAAATGAAACACATTATGCCAAGGACATTATGAAAAAAATAAGAAGAAGGTTAAGAGCCTAAAATAGTATCCAACTAAACATTGAAACAAGTGGGGTAACATTGTAAGCTCTGAAAATGCGACGAAACTCCTGCATCCGGGTGTTATCTACGACGCCTTGACACAAAAATTAAACGATATCAACTACTTTTTGTCCGAGAAAGACAAGATTAGTTCTGATGCACGATATGTTGATGTAAATTCAAATCGGAACGAGGTCCATGTTGATTTTGACCTAATTTTCTCCCACATCGAGAAGAATTGTTTTAGAAGAATGAGGTAAACACTATAAATTAACTTCTCTTATTCTACTCATCTCATTCAAAATTGCTTATATTCCTTTGGCATATTTAGTCTTATTCCTTCTCTCTTTGTAATATTTCTTTTAAAAATATATTTTGGTAGTTTCCGAGGACGTAAGCATAATTGCCGAACCTCGTTAAATTTTGTTGTTCTTTTTATTATTTTATTTAATAGTCTTTTGTTATTTTGTCGGGCATAGTTGTTGTGATTTATTGTGCTATTAAATTACTAGTGATAATTCTGTCTAAGTTAAGACTTGATATTTAAGTGGTCCGTTTGTGACCCTCATCTCTTACATGAGAATTTATCTAGTATGATTTTTTAGTACAATAGCTTACATGCTATTTAAAATTGCTCGAGCTTCCACAACAGTCCACAAGAATTAGCATTCGTACATAGATAGAAACAAATTAAACACCGAACATGAACATAACTGAAGAATTGGAAAAAAATAATTTATCAGCGATGTCCCATGGTTCAATATTGTACATTTTTTACCAGAACCCTTACATATTTATTATTAGGCATTAGCCCGAAACATTTTATAGTGTATAAACCAATTTTACTCTGTCAATTGATTCAATTGAGATTATAGACTGGCCTCTCGGATAGGCAGGGTAGTGCCGAGTCTTGGTCATTTTCCATCCACGGGTGAAGTTTCGGATTTTAAAAAAATACTCAATTTTGGGTTTTTTCAGGCTGATTTAAAATTTAAATAAAAATTACAAAAATATATTTTATTATATTAAATTAAAAATATCTTTTTTTGAACATTTTAATTATTATTGAATTGAATTTGGATTGGTTTTAACTAATTTTGTAATATTTGAATCGAATTTTTTGTCACTAAACTTGATTCACAGCCCAGATCACGATTTCACGCTTTTTTCTTAAAAACCAATGACCCACCCATGAACTACAAGTTTTACCCAATCCGACCCATAATCGTCACGGCCAATTCCGGGTTACCTAGGGACCAGGGCTTATTTTGCCCACCCATTCTCGTAAGTAACAACAATTAGGCGGTTATTTCAAAGGGCTAATTGCCGCTAATTGAGTACTAATTCATGAAATTTCAAAAAAAAAAGAAGAGTACTTGGAATGAAGCTACTTCCAATTTAAAAAAGAGTTGAGAGAGCGGAGTTTCATTTCGAAAATTTGCAGCACCAGCACACTCGACAAATCTCTGTTCTTCTTCTCGGCATTTCGTTTTTTGTGTCCGGTCCACCCTTTTTTCCGGTTCATAGACATGCTTTTCCCAAAGCATATGTAGAAAAAGCATGGTCAAAGATACCCAGAATATAAAAAAAAAGACAAGATTTTTGGCTCCTGAAAACATTTACCACGATCCAAATTCGAAGCTCCATGACAAATCAAGAGTTCCTTTTTCACTACTTCTCTAAACATGATTAAAAGCACAAGAACAGAGCAAATACAGGAGTAAAAAAAATGAAAACCCATCTAAATTCACTGCTCTAGAGGTTGGTTTTTGGCTTTTGATTGTGGTTTTGAGGTGAATAATCGAGAGGAATTACCTGCCAATTGTTCGAATGTAACTGGGGAAAACGATGGTAATAATCGAACCCATTTCGATCCTTTTTCAGATCCACCATGACAGTAATTTTCTCAGCTTCCGCCATTAATTTTCTCTGAAGCTTTTCTTCTGCGTCCTGCAAGAACTTGAAAGTAGGAGGCGGAGAGGATCTGATCTTGTTGAATTCTGCGTCTGACAAGGATTCAAAAAAGGGGTTGAACCCATTTTGTTTGCAGGATTCAGTGGGAGTTAAGGGAGGGAAAACAGAAGGAGAGTTTAAAGGTGTTAAAAATGGAGTTTCTTCTACTGTTAAAATTAACTCTTCAGCTTCTAAATCTTCTTTTGTTTCTTCAACAATGGTGTAGAGGAATCTCGGTGGCCCTTGCAATTTCATTAGCTCTGCTTCTATATCATCATCGTCGTCTTCTTCCAAGGGTTTGTCCAAAAAGTCGTTCTTAGATTGCAGAATTCGAAGCTGAGATTCTGGTTTGTTGACCTTCTTTTCTTCCTGTTCATGGCGATTTCGAGCTTTTTCTGAAATGGGGGATGGCCTTCTCTGGCAAAAGATGAAGAAGAGCTCGGTTTCTGAGCTTCCATGGCGTCTTTGAGTTTCTGTATTTGAAGAACTCTTCTTCTTCCACCATAGATAGTAAAACTCGGCGAGAAGAGCAAAGAACAAGCAAGCGAAAATCACAATTAAAGTAAGCCCTAAATTGCTCAAAGATCTCATTTTTATCTCCCAACCATTTCAGAAACAAAGTTCTGAAGAAACTCAAAGATAGCCAAAGAACAAGACCCAAAACACGACCCTTTCTTTCAAAACCAGCAAATTTCTAAAGAAAAAAAGCTCAAATATTTGCTCTAAAATAATCATACCACCCATTTGCACTCTAAAAAAGTAACCACCCACGAGGCCATGATCGAACCAAGCCCCATTTCTTGAGAAAAGTTCGTCCTTTTTCTCAGAGCTCTTCAGAAACAGTGGCCGAACACAAGACAAAGAAAGGACAAGAGGTGTTTTCAAAGCATATACGTCGAGCGAGCGATGAAAGAGAAGCTCACATGGGCAACAATGGAGCAAAAACAGATGAAAAAAGAGACGTCTTTTTCGATATTATTGACGTTCAATTCCAACTGGCGAATTTCGTTTAATGCCCCATTAAAACAAAGCTTCGGGTTTTCATCGTTGCTTAGGCCTATAACGCCTTACTTAATCAACTTCTTCAATTTTGGGCTTTCCGCCGCCGGAACTAGTCGGCGGAGCTCCGTCGTAATCCATGCCACCACCCATCCCCGGAGCGCCACCCTGGTACATTCTGGCGATAATGGGATTGCAGACACTTTCCAGCTCTTTCATTTTATCATCAAATTCATCAGCTTCAGCTAGCTGATTGCTCTCTAGCCACTGAATTGCGTCCTCGATTGCGTCCTCGATTGCTTTCTTATCTCCTGAATCAAGCTTGGAACTAATCTTGTCGTCTTTAATGGTGTTTCTCATATTGTAAGCGTAATTTTCCAAAGCGTTCTTGGAATCGACTTTCTTCTTCAGCTCTTCGTCCTCCGCTTTGTACTTTTCGGCCTCTTGAACCATTTTCTCGATCTCGTCCTTGGATAAACGTCCCTTGTCGTTGGTTATTGTTATCTTGTTCTTCTGCCCTGTGGTTTTGTCCTCCGCTGAAACGTTTAAGATTCCATTGGCGTCGATGTCGAAGCAGACGGTGATTTGAGGAACCCCTCTCGGCGCCGGAGGAATGCCGGAGAGCTCGAACTTTCCGAGCAAGTTATTGTCCCTTGTCCTTGCTCTCTCGCCTTCATAAACTTGGATCAAAACCCCTGGTTGGTTGTCGGAATATGTCGAAAAAACTTGCTCTTTTTTGGTCGGGATTGTCGTGTTCCTCGGAATCAAGACCGTCATCACACCTCCGGCTGTCTCTAAACCGAGAGACAGGGGAGTGACATCCAAGAGCAACAAATCCTGGACTTTCTCGTTTCCTTCGCCGCTCAAAATGGCGGCCTGTACGGCGGCGCCGTACGCCACGGCCTCATCTGGGTTGATGCTCTTGCAGAGCTCTTTCCCGTTGAAGAAATCCTGCAATAGCTGTTGAACTTTGGGAATTCTTGTGGAACCACCTACAAGAACTACGTCATGAACAGAGCTTTTGTCCATTTTGGCATCTCTCAAACATTTCTCGACAGGCTCCATACATTTTCTGAACAGATCCATGTTGAGTTCTTCAAATCTGGCTCGAGTAATCGTTGAATAAAAGTCGATGCCCTCGAACAAAGAATCGATTTCAATGGTGGTCTGAGCAGTTGAAGAAAGAGTTCTCTTCGCTCTCTCACAGGCTGTCCTCAGTCTCCTTAGAGCTCGAGGATTTCCACTAATGTCTTTCTTATGCTTTCTCTTGAACTCCTGGACAAAGTGATTCACAAGTCTATTATCAAAATCTTCACCTCCGAGATGGGTGTCTCCGGCGGTGGATTTGACCTCGAAAATCCCCTCTTCAATGGTGAGCAATGAAACATCAAAAGTGCCACCACCCAAGTCAAAAATCAGCACATTTTTCTCGCCGGAGCTGGTGGTCTTCTTGTCAAGACCGTAAGCTATGGCGGCGGCGGTTGGTTCGTTTATTATTCGCATGACATTGAGGCCGGCGATGACACCGGCGTCTTTCGTCGCCTGACGCTGGGAGTCGTTGAAATAAGCAGGGACAGTCACGACGGCGTTCTTCACCGTAGATCCAAGGTAAGCCTCGGCTATTTCCTTCATCTTAGTAAGCACCATAGACGAGATTTCTTCAGCTGAAAATTGCTTCTCTTCACCCTTGTAAGAGACCACAATCATAGGCTTGTCACCGGCGCCGGCAACAACCTTGAATGGCCAGTGTTTTATATCGCTTTGAACCGTCGCATCGCCAAATCTCCGACCGATCAGACGCTTGGCATCTACACAAAACACACAGTGAACATGAATTCAGGACCAGGAGCTAATTATCACCAAAACGAAACTCAGACCATTATAACTTCAAATATGTTTACTTAGAAATTCGAATGAAGAAATTATCCGAAATGTAGCTACAAATAAAACAAATCATCGACTAAATACACAATCGCTGTGAACGATCACAGAGCCAGATAAATTCAGGACCAGCAAAACAAAACTCAGGACAAAGTACCTTCAAAGTATGATTGATTAGAAATTGGAGAGAAGAAATTAACAGAAATGTAGCTACAAATCACACTAATCAATGACAAAATACACAATCTACCGTGAAACAGCACAGAGATATTGGTATCCAGAGAAAACATAGACTTCAGCAATGATGTGACTTACCAAAAACGGTGTTAATGGGGTTCATCGCCACTTGATTCTTGGCCGCATCGCCGATCAACCGCTCCGTGTCGGTGAAACCAACATAGGACGGCGTGGTTCGGTTACCTTGGTCGTTGGCGATGATTTCCACCCTATCGTGCTGCCATACTCCGACGCACGAGTAGGTGGTTCCAAGATCGATTCCGATCGCAGGTCCCTCCCCCTTTCCTGCCATTATCACTAGCTCAATCGACTGGAAACGAGAATGAAGATGAATATCGAAACACTTGATGAACCAATGCTAGAGTCTCCGATAACCCAAGCTCTGGCCGGGGAAGAGATAAATAGGGAAATGAGGAGGAGAAAACGTTGATTCCAGACGGTTCGAGAAGAAGCAACCATGAACCATGGCGGTTGGATTTAGCAATGGACGGTGGAGGAGAGTTGCTACGCTGGCTGGGGTGGGAAAACTGGACCTCGTCTGGTTGAATCTGGGCGATTCTGGAACTTTATTTCTCCAAAGAAGATTACAAATTAGAAAGATCCAGAAGATTGATTTAATTAATTTTTTTAAAAAAAAAACTATATGAAACTCAAATATAGATATAGTTGTTGTATTATTTTTAACTATTTTAGTACAATATTATCTATTTTATTTTACAAATAAACACATACTGGTAGGAGTGAGCATCGGATCAGATTGGATTAGATTATCTAATATTCACGTCCCCGCTCGTCCTCATCAGAATGGTCAAACAAAATTTTAACATATTTACTTTGCATCGACGATCCAAAACAACTGCAATCTCATAAGTTTATTCATTTTTTCGACATCGCCGCAATACTTGTCGAATTTCGCAATCATGTCATTAGTTGTTCTCAATAATGAATTAAGACTGTCAACGTGCTAAGTCAAGTGGTGGAAACATGATTGTTGCTTCATGAAGCGGTTGGAATCTAACTATAATCCACAGTTAGATCTAAAAATTAAAAAAAAATATATATAATATTTTATTTCTTTGAGTAATTATCTTGAATTTTAAAAGTAATAAATTATACATAAAATTATATTATAATTTGAACAAATATTACGTGTCACATCCCTTGTTCTGTTTTTCAATCTAAATTAGCAAGAGACTTAAATATAAGATTTAAAATTATTGGAAAACTCAAAAGGTTCAAAATTAATAAAAGTTCAAATCTCTAATTAATTCTCAAATCTCTAATTATTGTTTAGGAACTATATAGTCTGTTCAGTAATTCTTAAAAAATGGGTTATTTAGGGTGAATCGACCAACTCTAGTTTGGTAATACTTTTAAATTTAACAACCAATAAATATAAATTAAATGAAAAATGAGCATATGATAAATTAATTAATAGTATAATTGTATAAATTTTTAGTTGGGCAGTAGAAGTTAAGATAATTTGCATTCGGACGATAGTAGACTAAAATATCATGATGAGCTTTGAGAATTCGAAATCCGAGCGGACGATCTTTGATTTTCTTATTTTATTTATATATAATGAACGATGAATTT
>QAOC01041348.1:88789-114599 GCA_003255005.1 Begonia fuchsioides | reverse complement strand
TTGACCTATGCCACAAATTACCAATTTTCTCCTAAATATAAAATTTAATTATAAAAAATTTAATAATTTATATATGTATATATCATTTGTTTTCTTTATTCCTTAGAAGAAGTTGGCATGATCTAATTCAAAGATGAATTAAAATTAGCATCAAAATTATAAAATATGATGCATTTTCAAATATTCATGATTCATTTTCAATATAAAATATATATTTTTATTATATTTGAGACGATTTTGAACATTTAAGTCAATAGTAATAATAATTTTTGTATTTATAAAATACTTTATTTAATTTTAGATCAAATATTACACGATTTTAGGTTCAGTTTTGTCTAATGCTCATTTTTTACTCGCGATCTAGTTTTTAAGAATTGAATTGACCTTTTTCGGTTTTGCAGTCTTACTTATGATATTTAGTTCTGATTATATGATAAATTATTTTAAAAATTCAAATATTTAGAATAATGGTAGTTTTAATAATTTATACTTTAAATCTTATCTAATAACTCATTCTCATAACTCATTCTCAGGTGTTCGCCTACCTTCTTCTGTCGGCGGACTCCGCCGGAGCGGCGGTCATCAGGGCTGTTCATGAAGCTGGCACGTGTCAAGCCGCAAAGTCATTCTGCGCGCAGTCAAACATCGCCGTCTCCTTAGGATTTGGAGGGTTTCTGTTCTTGGGGTTGTCAACGTTGCTCTCGGGCTTCCGAGTTGTCTGTTTCATAATCAACGGCTCTCGTTTCCATGCATAGTGCGAGGAAATATTTGGATCCATCTGGGCCGTTTATTTGTTTCTTTTTTGTACTCCCTTTTTTCTTGGTCTGATTTATTTGTAACGCGGTGAGAGTGCGACATGGTCTTGTCCTCGTGCTATGGTTTTTGGTTGGTAAAACAAAAATAACGAGAACCGATTGATATTGGAATATTGACCACGGGTGAACATGACTTATTCGGACGATGAAACCGGACCAAAATCAATCAATTTGATTTGGTTCTTGTCAATAGTGAATGAAAACAATTTAATTTTTAGTCCGTTTGATTAAAAATTATTTTTTATTATTTTGGTCTTAATCTGTTCTATCATATGACTAATCTTATCACACTATTATACATGGCTTTGATTGGATTTATAATAATTTTTTTATTAATTATATAAATTGGATTTATAATAAATTAGAAATTTGCTTGCTTCAACCTCCATCAGTCCGAGAGCTAGTAAGCTTACTGCTAGTGGAGATTATCACTGGGTGGGTCCGAAAGCATCAAGCTTATCTCGAGATTGAATATGCAGTAATTTGCTATTATTTTCGCGAAGAACGATTGAGTTTTTAGAAGACACGATGAACTTATGGTCTTATTCATTTTTAAATTTCATTTCAGTTTGATTTTGTCTAAAACAAGGGATATTGCTGTAATTTAAGTGTTTATTTGTGTTTTTGGTTTTTTTTGGACCGAACTAGTTTCACGGTTTTGGTTGGGTCCAATTCCAAATTTAATAAAAATTAAAAAATGATTAATTTTTTTATTGCATTGAGGTGTGAATTTTTTTTTCCAGATTTTTGTCCTGTTTCGAGTTTGAGTTTCACGGTTTGAACCATAAAACCGTGACCGAATCAAAAAACCTAGTTTTGTAAACAATTAAAAACCGAAACAAGTTCCAAATCTTTTTAAACCGGACCCGACCCGCTCGGTTGGACCATTAGAAAGGCTAAACTGGTCTCAACACCAAAAAGCAAGACCTTAAAGCAAGACTTAAATTAGAAATGCTTAAATTTATATATATTTGAGTTGATTTTTAGACTTACGATCAGGTTTGGACGAAGTTGGGTCAATCTTTGATGCACAGTTCATTTGGTTTTTTCGGGTTTGATCCTTAAAGCAAGACCAAGCATGTAATCCCGTTCTTGTGAAGATTTTGAATCGAACCCCAAGTCGGCTTGACTCATACGATTAAGTCCAAATTGTAGGTTCAAGTCGGTTTGCCCACCCGTATTAGTGAGTCCCACTCCCAACGTCATTTACGCTTGCTACTTTGTGAGGCTCGAACATTTTACCCTCGTGTTTCAATATTAGGGAACCGTGCTTTGTTTAGATTTGTTCATTTTTAATTGCTTGGTTAATTTTTAAAATTTTATTTTATTTTATTTTCTTATCATATGTTTTGACATGTCGCATGATGGAATGGATTCATATACATTTTATGAATAAAAATATAAATAATTATTTATTATTTAAATCAATCAAATAATGACACGATACATCAAGAGAGTATATTAAAAAGATAAAAATACATTATTTGAAAGAATAATACTAGGTTTATTATATTAGCATACCCTATTAACTTATGACGTTTTAAATTTTGATTAATTTCAATAAATATAATAATTAAATTATTTAATTATTATATATTAAATATATTTTAATTAAACTATTCTCATAGTGATACTGATACGTAAGATTAGTTAAAAATATATTTTTAGAAGGTAAAACAAGGGGTGAACAAAACTGAGCAGAAACCGTGAACCACACAATACCGCCAATTTTAGTCAGGTTTTGGTTCTAATTTTTAAAAAACCGTTATTGATGGACCGATGTTGGTTTTTATGAACAAAAAATCGAGTAAAACCAGAATAAAAATTATAATAAAATTCAAAATAACTCTTAAAATTAGTTATAAACTTGTCCAATTTTTAAAACTCCACTCAAATATAATAAAAAACTATATATTTTTGTTATATTTTATTTTTTAAAAAATATAAAATAAAAACCGATTTAAAATCGGAATGAAACCCAAACTGTTGGTTCCGGTGCCGATTAAAAAAATCTAGAACCGTGAATTTTGATTCTAATTTTATTTCAAGATAAAATAGGTCGGTTTAGTTCGAAACTATTGGGTACAAGTAATACCTTTTATTTAAATAATTTTGAAAATTTTTATATTATTTTTCAAACAAAATTAAAAAATTTACATCAACCGACTACCATCGCAGTATATAAGCTATCGGATTGCAGTAACCATTTCAACCGGGAGCCCTAGATTTTCTCTCATATTCTCCTGTAATCTCTCTGGAAAGATGGTGAGTTCATTTATGTAGTTTTCTTTTACACGAGTTCCTCTGGTTTTCGTTGATTTTTTTTTTTCCTTTTTTCTCTAATTTTTAGTTTCGTAATACATTTACTATGCTTTTTGATTAGTGTGGATTACGCTGTTCTATTATTGTTGGATTCTGGTGCGTAGTTTTGTTGTTTCACGTTTAGTTCTGTGATGGCACTTTGAATGTTCGTTCTGTGGTCGCTAAGTTCTTGATTTTTGCATGCTCATTGGTTTCCGTTCTCAATGGAATTTTTTTTCGAGTTTATTTTGTACATGATTGAGCATGCTTTGAAGAGAATATTTTTACTTGCATTTACTTTTGTATTGTGAAGATATTTTCCTCGTTTGGTGGTGTAATGGATAGACAGCTGCATTTGTATTCACTAAGTTTTGATATCGGGAGTTAAGGTCTTACAAATTTTAAATTATCGTGTAAGCTCAACTCCAAAGCTAAAAAAAGTGTGTTATGATTGATAGATGGGGGAACATTAAGTGGTTTACCCTTGCGATACTGATATTTCCTCTGCAGATTAGAGCGTGTGATTTAATTTTTAACTCTTCAAATGTTTCTGCTGCAAAAATCCCTTTGAAAAATGGGGAATGGTTTTGAGAATTTCAAAGGTTTGAGAAAGCATATTTACGAGGAGAAAATGGACTATTTTTTGGTTCTAGTCAAACGAAGTGAGGAGATAATGGGCTTCGTAGACTATTAGACATCTTTTCCATCTTTGTGACTTTATCACTTCAATTCGAGTGCCAGCATCCATTTCTTTTTCTGTCTCGTTCCCTTCAGGCTTTAGAATCCCCATACATAACTAAATCATTTAAACTAACTTTAGGATTCTACTGTTTTTTGGTATTTTTTGAGGGTCGGTATTGATTCACTCATGAAAATAAAATTTTCAACTTTCAGGCAAATGCAGCTTCTGGAATGGCTGTCCATGATGACTGCAAGCTGAAGTTCTTAGAACTGAAGGCAAAAAGGACTTACAGATTTATCGTCTTCAAGATAGAGGAGAAGCAGAAGCAGGTAGTTGTAGAGAAGCTTGGTGAACCTGCTGATAGCTACGAGGCTTTCACTGAAAGTCTTCCTGCTGATGAGTGTAGATATGCCATCTATGACTTTGATTTTGTGACTGAAGAGAATTGCCAAAAGAGTAAAATCGTTTTCATTGCTTGGTGAGTATTTTTTTCATTTATTTAGCTTCTGATAGCTTATAACTAAACCATACTTTTAGTTTCCAGAGGTATGTGGTAGTTGTTAATCCTTAAAATTGACATGTTTTGTGATACATTATACTTGTGAAATTATTTATTTTTGAGTGATTTATCAATTTTAAGGATAGTTTATGCTAAAATGCAACAACATTACTACAACAATCTTGTAGTCCTAATTTAAATAATTTTTATGTGTTTTGGCATAAAATAAGATTTGATTATCATTTTCTGAACATTTGCAGATTATTAAAAAGAATAAAAGTGGTTGAATGAGTAACAGTAGTTTCTTGGCACTGGAGTATTTTGGATACCCGTTATAAATGTTCTTAAGAAATGTTGTCCTTTTCTGTTTGAAAGAACAGAAAACAACTTTATGACTTTTGGAGTTAACTAGACTTTATGTATTCAAATAGGTCACCCGACACATCGAAGGTGAGAAGCAAGATGATTTATGCTAGTTCAAAAGACAGGTTTAAGAGAGAACTCGATGGCATTCAGATTGAGTTACAAGCAACGGATCCGACCGAAATGGCCATTGATGTTATCCGAAGCCGCTCTAACTAAACAAAGAAGCACATCAACATCCATTAATGGAAGGTTCTCCATCACTCTATGCTAAGGTCACTGATATTCACCTGTTATAATTTCATCAGAGAAAAATGCTTAGAACTATGCTGTTTATTTTTTTGGATATTTTAGGGATTTTCTTTTTAGTTTATGGAGGATATGAATATACGTATCACAATATTACATTGGCCTGCTGGCAACTTGGCATATACATATAAATCTTTTTGTTTATTAGTCGTATTTTGTATCGAATCGATGATCTTAAAAATGATTTTGAAATAATTCAATATGAAATGTTTAACATTTGATAGGAGTGCCTATTCAAATTTACCTTGAGAGATAAATTATTGGAATTAACTTAGCCTGATATATTCGCACCCGGTGATGAATTTGCATTTTGTTTATATTTATGGTCTTGCTTTATTTCTTTCGTTATATGAAATCTCGAGTCGCAAAACTCAAAGGTTACTTTTTATTTTTGTATGAATAGTGCGAGAGTTATCTTTACATTTTAACTTCTTGTTATATACAATGACGTCTTGAATCCTGATTGCTATATTGAAATTGTTGTTAATTTGTTAAAATATAAATTATTATTTATTATATTTAGTGCATCAATCACGAATAGATATGTCATCATGTATAATATGAAAGCAGATAAGATTATCTTTTTTTATTTTAAATTGTCATTCGATTTTTATAAGAAATGATCCTGTCTGTCTCGTCTTTTTTTGTGTTTAGCCGATGTTTGCAGTCCATTTCACAATGTGTTATTGCTATGGAAGATATTTTTTAATGCAGCAATATATTATTTCTTATTTAATATATTACTTAATTTATATTAAACAAGAAATAATATTAGAAAGAGAAATTAGTATTGGTGGTGGGTACAAGCGTATTGCTTAATTTTATCTCTAAATAGAATTATAATTGAAATTTACATATTCAAATTTTTAAAATTTAATTTAATTTTATAATAAAAAAAATTAAAATATTTTTTTATTATATTTAAGTTGAATTTAAAATAATTAATTATGTTTGTAATTAATTTTAGTATTTGATCAAATTTTATTATGGTTTAAGTCTGATTTTATACGATTTTAGAAATTTGTTGACCCACGATCTCGGTTACAGTTTCATAGTTTTTTATTCTTAAATATCAGAATCAACTTATAAATTATGATTTTTTTAAAAATTAGAATTAAGACGAGATTAAAATTGGCAGTTCTAGTTTGATTTGTAATTCTAATATAATTTACTCACCACTAAAATTAGTGACAGCCAAAATCAATAAAAATAAATAATGAAAAATACGAATTTAAATTTAAAAAATTGACAAAATAATTGATGGAAATTATAATAATTATATGTTTATTAAGATTAGTGATAAGTTGATATTTATTCAAGAAAATAAATTTGTGTTACTTTTCAAATAGTTGTACAGAGGGGTATTTACGAACATTTGCCAATGAACTGAGTATTAATGTAATAAATTACTATTTTAAGAAGGTCGGTTAATTTGGGTATTTAAGCAAGTTTCTCCTTTCATTGTCATCGGTCGTCTTTTCCATTTAGCGTGAAAGGTCCATGGATGAAACAAGAATTTTCAGGTCGCCGCACTTCTCTTGTTCGACGATCGTCTCACAATTGCCGATCGGAATTTAGGTTCGTTTGGGAATTTATTTCAATTTCGATATTCTGCACGCTAGCGATTACGATCTCTGTTATTGAAGCTTGGGGAAGATATAATTTTGCAAGATTTGTTAGATTGTCTTGATCGAAACAAATGGCGTGGTTCAGGACTAGTTCTTCCGTAGCAAAGCTTGCTATTAAAAGGGCTTTATCGCGGGGAGGATCGAATTCGTATGTCACCAGGTCAAGGATCATCCAGTCTCACAATCGATATCTTCATACCACGGTTTTTAAGTCGAAAGCACAAGCAGCTCCAGTTCCTCGCCCAGTGCCTCTCTCTAGGCTAACTGATAGCTTCTTAGATGGGACAAGCAGTGTTTACCTGGAAGAACTTCAAAGGGCATGGGAAGAGGACCCTAACAGCGTTGACGAGTCTTGGGACAACTTTTTTAGAAATTTTGTTGGCCAGGCTGCGACATCACCTGGCCTTTCGGGCCAGACAATTCAAGAGAGCATGCGTTTGCTTTTACTTGTCAGGGCTTATCAAGTTAATGGTCACATGAAGGCGAAATTGGATCCTTTGGGGTTAGAAGAACGCCAAATCCCTGATGATTTGGACCTTGGGCTTCATGGATTCACAGAAGCTGATCTTGATAGGGAGTTTTTTTTAGGGGTATGGAGGATGTCTGGGTTTTTGTCTGAGAACCGCCCTGTGCAGACCCTCAGATCCATATTAACACGGCTTGAACAGGCATATTGTGGGAGCATTGGATATGAATATATGCACATCGCAGACAGGGAAAAATGTAACTGGTTGAGGGACAAGATTGAAACCCCTACGCCGATGCAATACAATAGGCAACGTCGAGAGGTTATCCTTGATAGACTTATATGGAGTACACAGTTTGAGAATTTTTTGGCCACAAAATGGACAACAGCAAAGAGGTTTGGGCTTGAAGGCGGTGAGACATTAATTCCTGGCATGAAGGAGATGTTTGATCGGTCAGCTGATCTCGGGGTTGAGAGCATTGTTATTGGAATGCCTCATCGTGGAAGGTTGAATGTTTTGGGTAATGTTGTTCGAAAACCTCTGCGTCAAATTTTTAGCGAGTTTAGTGGCGGCACGAAACCTGTGGATGAAATTGGACTCTATACTGGAACTGGGGATGTCAAGTATCACTTGGGGACCTCTTATGATAGACCAACTAGAGGTGGCAAGAGAATTCATCTCTCATTGGTTGCAAATCCAAGTCACTTGGAAGCTGTTGATCCTGTGGTTGTGGGGAAAACCAGGGCGAAACAATATTACTCGAATGACTTGAATAGGACTAAAAATATGGGTATTTTGATACATGGTGATGGTAGTTTTGCTGGACAGGGTGTTGTATATGAAACCCTTCATCTTAGTGCTCTTCCAAACTATACAACTGGCGGAACTATTCATATTGTGGTGAACAATCAAGTGGCCTTCACAACTGATCCAATGTCGGGAAGATCTTCACAGTATTGCACAGATGTTGCTAAAGCATTGGATGCCCCAATATTCCATGTGAATGGTGATGATATGGAGGCAGTCGTTCATGTCTGTGAACTTGCTGCAGAGTGGAGGCAGAAGTTTCATTCAGATGTTGTTGTTGATTTAGTCTGTTATCGTAAATTTGGGCACAATGAGATCGATGAGCCATCATTCACTCAACCTAAGATGTATAAGGTAAGCTCTGTCATTTTACATGAATTTCAAGTGATTACAATCTCTTTCTGTTTTGCTTTGATCACAATTAAAAGTATCTTGATAGTAGTGTGGGTTTCCGTCTTATATTCTGCTTTAATTTCTTATCGGTTATCCAATTCATAATTTATATCAGGTCATTAGGAGCCATCCCTCAGCTCTTCAAATCTACCAAAACAAGCTCTTGGAATCTGGGCAGGTGACTCAAGAGGATATTGATAGGATACACAACAAGGTCAATTCAATTCTCAACGAAGAATTCTTGGCCAGCAAAGATTATGTCCCCAAAAGAAGAGACTGGCTTTCAGCCTATTGGTCTGGATTTAAGTCACCTGAACAGCTCTCACGTGTCCGAAATACAGGGTAAAAAAATCAAATGGTGTTTTCATTTGATCTCCATTGAAAATGTTTGGATTATAAGGTTTATAATTGATTAATGCAGGGTTAAACCTGAGATTTTGAAGAATGTCGGCAAAGCAGTTACTGCCCTCCCAGATAATTTCAAGCCTCACAGGGCAGTGAAAAAGGTTTATGAACAGAGAGCACAAATGATTGAATCAGGGGAGGGCATTGATTGGGCGCTTGGGGAAGCACTTGCTTTTGCCACATTACTTGTCGAAGGTAATCATGTTAGATTGAGTGGCCAGGACGTTGAAAGAGGTACATTTAGTCATCGGCATTCTGTTATTCACGACCAAGAAACAGGGGAGAAATATTGTCCTCTAGATCATGTTATCATGAAACAGGACCAGGACGAGGAAATGTTCACTGTCAGCAACAGGTAATAATACGATGTACCACTTTCTTTTTTGTTTTATCTAGCACCTCTTCCCTCACCTTTGTCTTGTTCTCCTTAAGATGGTTCTATTTTCTCAGCTTTCAGACTATATTAAGCTTATGCAATTTCTATCCTTGTATCAGAAAAAAGGACAAATTTACAGTTCTTCTAACTCAACTTTATTTCTGTGATATGGAGCGCTTGAAAAAGCGTATTAATTTTGTGCTAATAGCTACTAGCTGTCTTTAGGCTCTGTGGTATAGGGGGTTTGCAAGGTTTGCCAATGATATCCCCTGTTCGCATTTATCAAAACACTGATGCGTCTTGTTGATTATTTTAAGTTCAAAAATTGAAATGTCAAATGCTGGATTACCTATTGATCCTTATTTATATGCCCTGTAAAATAGGAAACCGTAATATTTTTTTTATCTTCAGTATGTCAAAATCTGCATATAAGGCATGTTCTCTGTAATCGCATGAATTTGTCTTTTTACTTATAGAATCTCTCTCAAACTATGAAGAAGACTTTGGCAGGGTATATTATGCTTCTTTCTCTTTGTACTTTGACTTTTCAAAATTGCTTACCTCTGTGGCTTGAGGTATAGTAAGCATTCAACAGTAGTTTTCTGTTGGTGTCCTTTAAAATCAATTGTTGTCTACGACTAATTTATTCTCTTATCTACAGTTCTCTTTCAGAGTTTGGAGTTCTTGGATTTGAGTTGGGCTACTCCATGGAAAATCCTAATTCTTTGGTAATTTGGGAAGCTCAGTTTGGTGATTTTGCAAATGGGGCGCAAGTGATATTCGATCAGTTCGTGTGCAGTGGGGAATCAAAGTGGCTGCGACAGTCTGGACTTGTCCTTTTACTTCCACATGGTTATGATGGACAGGGCCCTGAGCATTCAAGTGCGCGATTGGAGCGTTTTCTGCAGGTATGCTGAAGAATTATGTTGCACATGTTTTAGGAGTGTGTCTGAGTCAATAGGGTATGTATTACTGATCTTTTGAATATATATGAAATGAAATCCTCTCTAGTTGAGAGGTTCTCTTCCAAGGACTAGCTTGTGGTCACCGAAACGGCCACTGCCAGACCATGGAGTATTTTACTTTTGGTATTTTCCATTTATCTTTACCCTACCCAAGATGAAAACGTTTAATTGCTCAACAAATTAGTAATGTGAATATTGAATACTAATCTGACTCTCCCATGTGTATGTGTTTTTGCTCTCTAAGTTGACTCTTTCTTAATTCCAGTTTATTTAACATTACGCTGGGTTTATGTTGGCTTTCTAAGTTGGCAGACAACCTTTTGCTTAGTCTTGAATATATAAATGGTTGCAATACAATGCTGTGAATCCTGAATATATTAATGCATTCATTAGCTGGAACTTGAGAATACCTTGATTACTCATTTTATAATATTTTATGCTACTCTACGTAGTTCCTAGTTTATTTTTTAACATAGATTTTACGAAAATATGGCAGATGAGTGACGACAATCCTTTTGTTATCCCTGAGATGGAGCCAACTCTTAGGAAGCAGATTCAGGAATCTAACTGGCAAGTTGTGAATGTTACAACTCCTGCAAACTATTTCCATGTTCTGCGACGTCAGGTTAGTTGAATGCACTGCGTTTTAATCAAAATACTTAGTTTGGATTGTCAGTTAGCAACCACATAGGGTGAAAAAGAGACCCTGAATTTTGAAATATGTTAAAAAAATTCTAAACTTTGAAATAGATTGAAAACCTTGACGGGACCTACATATGGCTCCCGTGTAGGTGCCTTACCCCGTGCCCCGTTGAAATGCGGGGGTGAGCCCCATGTGACCTACATATGGCCCCACGCGAGTAGGTAATTGACCATCTGCCAAAGTTTTTTTGATTTATTTCAAATTTCAGAGTTGTCCAACTTATTTCCTAAAAGTTAGGAATTATTTTATTTTATTTTTTACTCCATCCACTTATTACCATAAATTATGTGTACAGTTACACAGAGACTTTCGAAAACCTTTAATTGTGATGGCTCCTAAAAACCTGCTCCGTCACAAGGACTGTAAATCAAATCTCTCTGAGTTTGATGACGTTCAAGGGCACCCAGGTTTTGACAAACAGGGGACCAGATTTAAGCGCCTTATTAAGGATCAGAGTGATCATTCTGATCGTGAAGAGGGTATCAGACGCTTGTTACTATGCTCTGGAAAGGTAATTAAACTAATTTGTTTGGTTTTGTATCAAGTGACTTATCGTGGTTATTGTGATTTTTAATCTTTTAAGCAGTGAACATTTTTTTTTCATTTTATTTATGAGTTCTAATTATTGAAACATTTTCTGAGGCAGATTTATTATGAGCTTGATGAACAGAGGAAAAAAGTTGCTGAAAAGGACGTTGCAATATGTAGGGTTGAACAACTCTGTCCCTTCCCTTATGACCTCATCCAAAGAGAGCTAAAACGATATCCAAGTATGTAGATTAGATCCGCTCCTAGAAGGGTGCTCATAATTTTTCATAATTATATTCTCTTTATACGCATAAATAGCTTAATACTGCACCTAATCTTCACCATTATGCTCTTCACTCGTTTTGGTAGGGATATATTTTTTTGGGGTGAAAATATAGTTTCTCTAAAATGAACTCGTGGATTTACGTACCCTTGGGAGTTCTTCATCATTTTTGTAGATAGAATATATTGCTTTCATGAACTGTTAGGATAAAAGAAACAACGAAGAAACATGCTGTTGAGTTTATTATATAGTTTTTCATCACTCTTGTATTAAGGAAGAAGAGTATGCGATATGAAGGTTGTATAACTCCGTATTTAATGTAACGGTCCATCATATCTTGTATGACTTCCTCATAGAATTGTTGATTTTTTTGGGTTGTAGTGTTGAGGTGATGCGATGGCCATGATAATTTTTGAAAAATAGACCATATTTTTCTTATATATACCTTACCGTTAACTTATTTATATATAATTTTTCTATTTTATATTCGCTAAATATATTATCTTCAGCCATGTATCAACCTTTTTATTGAAATTTTGATTTGGAGGCTAACATTTCTTTTGTCTTCTAAACACGATATTATTTTTTCATTTTATGATCGTAGATGCGGAGGTCGTTTGGTGCCAGGAAGAGGCAATGAATATGGGAGCTTATTCCTATATCTATCCTCGGCTCGGAACAGCCATGAAAGCACTTGGCCGAGGAACGATCGATGACGTCAAATACATCGGCCGTGCCTCATCAGCCGCCACGGCTACCGGTTTCTACCAAGCCCATGTCAAAGAACAATCCGAGCTTGTGCAGAAGGCATTGCAGCCCGAGCCAATCAACTATCCATAGCAAGGTCGTGAATCTTACTCAACCCTGAATTGATTTTCCTTTCTAAATATATGTTCAATAATCATACTCGATATTATGCTTCGGCCTTGTGAGCGTGGTTTTCACGCAAATCCGAGATAACTTGTTCTTGTGCAGGGTTTTTTTATGGAACAGTGAGTGTTCATTGATATAATAACGTCCAGCTGCTTTTTACTTCTAATGATTCTCCTATGCAGTTTATCTATATTTGAAATGTATAGAATTGAGATCTCGTTCTAGAATGCCAGAATATGTTTAGACGCCCTTTAGACATATTTCGAACCATTTACACGATCAAAACACGATCGTATTCTGATCGATTCCGGGCAATGTATTTATATTGAAATGCATAGAATTGAGATCTCATTATAGAATGCGAGAATATGTTTAGACGACCAGAAACACGATCATTTTCTGATCGATTCTGGGCAACCGTAGGCAGATTCAAACCATTAAATCCCACCATTTAAATTTGGCAATTTATTGTTCTTCATGCATGAACTAGTTTTCCCCTTTTGGAACATGTTTTTATGCCCAACTGTTGACTGCATTTCTTCTTGGCGGAAAGCAGAATTTCCCCTCTGAATATTTTGCTGTCTCAATTTATTTGATATTGTCATTTATTGTATTTCCAAAGTGTTATTTTTATTTTAAAGTAACTATGTCCAATATTTATTGGGAGGGTGTTTTTCCATTGCTCCATAAATTTTTAATCGAAGGTGTTTTTCAATTTCTAATTCGATTAATTAATAGCTCAAAGTTCGGAAATTTGAATGGTCAAATTTCATTGAGTCATTTATTTACCTTTCACTTGTCTATTTTCTTCCGTCGACTCTCTTGTTCTCCATTTGTTATTAATTATACATTAGGCTTGACCCAGAGTGAGAAATAAAATGAAAGTAAAGGGTGAAAATAATAATTCTCAATTAACTAAAATTTATTATTCACACTTTAAGGTACAATTGATAAAATTAAAAGTTTAATTTTAGTATAAAAACATTCTTAAATTTAAGAGTTTCAGCGTAAAAACATTCTTAATTATAAGGATGTCACAAATAAACCTGGAAATCAGTGTTCATCCAAGCATGAACCCAGACGTACTGTGAAACAAGACAAAAAATTAAGGATTCAAATAGGTTTTTGGGGAAGATTTTTGATGGAAAGAGTAAGGCTCAGATTCTATCAAACACACCAAATGGAAAGACAGCACCAACAGATCAAGAAATAGGAGCTATAAATGAGACGCAGTAAGCGATTCAAACCGAGCAAATTTGACTAATATTCGCACTTTTTGTACCCACAATTTAGCTGTAGAATTATGCAATTGTGAGGCTCATCATAATCCAAAGATATTTTCCGAAATCTCGAAATTAACAATCAGACGAACTTTATGTCATTCCAGACCTCGGATGACCTACTGTAATTATATTTAAAGAACCCAATTATCAAACAATCGTCGAATTTCAACCTCATTTAGTTGAATATTTACATTTCGTCATGACAAGAGGTCGAAAAAATCAAACATGCAATCTGAAGTCAATTAACATTAAACCCCCCAAAAAAGAAACTGTGATCATCCATTCGCAAAACACCTTCCCTATTGGGTCTCTCTAAATGTAATCAATGAGGAGAAAGTCCTCAACAATTATGACACAAACATACCTCGATCGTTATAAGGTGATTTCACGGCTCAAGATGGCATGACTATTTCCTCTTTCCCGTAAATGCGTTGAAGTTCTCGAGTGGCAGCTTGATATGAAGCTGAAAAATAGGAAGACAGATCACATGTTTTGTAAAAATAGACTTATCTTAGGCAAACATTTTTATCATACTTTCTTATTGTACATGTTAATGTGTCGAGTTATAATGGGTGGAATTAAATTACATTTAATGTCTTATAATTAAAATAATTATTTGTTATACTTATTGTATCAATTACAACTCGATACGTCGACGTGTGTAATAAGAATGTCTGCTTTTAAGAATGTTAACATAATACTTTAGTTCTTACGGGTTACCTTTCCATAGACGGAAGTTTTTCTGACTAATAGGCGAGCCTGTCACGTTCTGAATAGCATCGAATAGCATCTCCTGAGGAGTGTTCTTCAACTCTTGAACAACTGCATATATGGTCTTCCCATTCTCAAAATAAATGTGATTATTGGGATGTTTGGTCTTGCAACCAGCATGACGCTCAAATTCATAAGCATTGAGAGCCTGTGCCATATAATACAATCACTAAGCTAGCTGGCCATGCAAAAATATTTATGCATTGATTTTTAAGTAAAAAAAGATCAAATGATATGGGTCCCTTACCTTACATTGCATACACTTGTCACAGTCGCACAAATACCCAGTTCCTTTTATAACGCCTTTCAGATTTTTCTTTCCAGCATAAATGGAATAAAGATAGCAGTTTATCAATATTTCATTAAATCTTCCAAATTAAGAAAAAATTCAAAGTAAAATTAACTTACTTCCCTCGACCAAGAAACGTATTTCACAGGAACCCCATCAAGCATGCCCGTTGATAACAAACTTTTGACATTCGAAGGGAAACTATTTGGGGAAACCTTCTTAGTGGTCTTTGGCTCTTTACCTTTTATTGTGCTGTCCATGCTTGCTTTCATAAAATTGTTGACACTATTATCAGCACTTGAATTCACAAAATCTTTTTGAATAGATACTTCTGATATATGAGCCGAGTGTTGATTGCCCATCAACAAATCATAGCTACTGATGATCCCACCAGAAGGATTATTTGTTTCAGGTTCTTCATCAAACCCTCCAAAAGATATGGTAGCCCCCTCGCCCTTATTATAGTTGTGGCCCATTGATAGAACCCCAGAATTTCCTCTTTCATAGTTAGTACCCAAGGTTACACCCATTGATAAAGCCTCTCCTGTACCCTTGTTATATGAGGAAGCCATTGAAATGAAATTTTCATTTGCTTTACTATAACCTGGCCCCATTGAAATAATATTTCCATTTCCCTTGTTGTAGGGCGTCTGTAGCGAAACTACATTTCCATTACTTTTTTCATATGACTGACCCATTGATATAAAGGTTCTATCAACTTTGTCAAAGGGCTGAGTCATTGATAAAATCCTATTATCCCCCTTGCCATAGTTTTGACCCATAGAAATGAAATTGCCATCATCCTTAGTGAAGGTGTGACCCATTGAAATGAAATTATCTTCTGCCTTGCTGAATGCAGATCCCATCGAAATGTTCTCGTTCCTATTAGTGTACGTCTGGCCCAAGGAAATAATGTTCTCATCATTTTTACCATATGTGGTACCCATTGTCATTGAGCTACAATCTTCACCGCTGAACGGGTGCCTTATGGATGTTGGCATGGCATTCTCAGATTCCCTTACTTGATTTACTTTAACTTTTCTGATACCACCAAAATTTAGGCATGATGATGGATCTTCTGTAGTATGGGACATGGATAAGCCTACAGAGGAATCACTACCATATTGATTCTCAAAATCCTTTCTTCCTATGTGCATATCTCCATGTCCAAGGTTAGAAATGTCCCTGTCAGCCAGATTAACAGTTCTCATAGGTCCAGATCCAAAGAGGCGATCATTTACCTGTCCAGGAACAGAATTGAAACCAGAAGAGTTATCCCAAAGAGAAACATTCATATGCGAAACTCCTGGTACAGATCCATTGTTTACTGCTTCTGTTGCTTGCTTTTTGTTGCTAAATAGTTCTGGAGCACTGCGATCCATGAACCACTGATGGCCTCGTTTTGAATCCATTCTGGAAGAACTATCATAGCCCATCTCTCCTTCAGCTAAACAACCAGCATCTCTGGGCATCCAAAAGGTTTTGTGCTGGAAAGACTATAAAAAAATTTCTTTAAAATATTTTTGTAGAACGTGATTGTGATCTACTATGTCAAAATGGAAAAGTAGATTGTAATCTAGTAGTGACTTGTGCGATGACATGTGCATGTGTAAACATAAGATGAAAAATTGAAAGTAAATACCATATGTAATGATACGAGCTGTTCGATTTTAGTTCACCCAATTTGAAATTTCTCAAATGGAACGGTCGTTGAAATATTTAAACAAGAGAGGACTTTAACGCAAGATTACCACCCGATATTGACAGAAAATGTACAGATCAACGCATAATCATACAAATAAAATCAGCAGACATGCATGATCGAAGTTAATGACATAAAAAGTTAAAAATAGCTAAGAATGTACCATTAACGGGGAGAAGAGTCACATGCATACCATTTTCGATGCCAAAAATCTTCCGTCAGAAACCAAAGAGTGCTTAAATCAGCAAGCCAATACTCAGACTCCAGTGACGAAAATCACATTAGCTGAACTTCCTCCAAAAACGGACCTAATATCTTCCTCCGGCTACCGTACCCTTACCTAACTAAAGCCATCAACTAAACGCAAGCGAAAAAGCATCCAAAGCCCGAAGCTCAAATCCTCGCCCAATGGATCACTGCAATCACACAATACGCACAATTCAAACACGATATCAAGTCTCAGTGACTGTCATTCAATGGAAAATAGAGCTTTGAACACGTAAATAAATATATTTTAGAAATGAGAGAATTCCGAACACAATTTTAACGATTGGGAATAAAAATGAGAGCAGAATCCCCTAAATTATGAGACAATTAACTCCGAATCTTAGCAGAAACACCTTGTCTCAGACGAGACGATCGTCGCCGGCGAGATTTCCCGGGCAGTAAGGACAGAATTGGAACTCCTGTGTCCGTACTCCAAGAAGAGAAAAAATTGGACCTTTTGGTCTCCCCACAGAGCGGAGAGAGAGAGAGAGCAGCTGAAAGCTCTTCCCTCAAAGTAATTCTCATTTATATAATATTCTACATTTGCCCTTTTTATATCAATTTAGTCCTTCCATTACGTATTATTTTCACTAGATTTAGAATTTTAACCATTAATAATAATTACAGCAAACTTTAATATAATTTGAATATATATTATAAAGATTACAATCAGATACAAATTTATTTTTTCAAAAGTTTAATAAATTTATTATTATATCTCTTTTATTTTCTTCCTAAATTATTAAAATTAATCAAATAAATAAATATTATTAAAATAAATAAGTATGTTAACTATAAGATATTAGGTAAAATTATAGTTTTACACCATTCTTGTAGTAAAAATGATATTTACTCTAATTTTAAAGAGCTGTATTACATGTTACTATTTTAATGAAATATATAACATCTAAATAATATAATAAATAAATTATCCAAAATCTTAAATTTAATACTTAAGAAATTTACAAAAATATGGGGGTATATTAGATAATGTTTAAAATTTTAACTGTATAATTTATTGCTCGCTATCATAATGATATACACCTGGGACTAGTGCGCCACGTGGAGAGTAATTATTGGTTTAGAGATTGACAGAACCGTGTTAATGACTGTTTAGTGAGGGTGCGCGACTATTTGAGCAGGATCTGTGGGTCCATGATTAGGCCAAGATGATTCTATTAAGTAGCACTGCACGTGACCCACGTGCCATATGCAGCAATGACTTTTGCGAGTTGTCTACAATAAGATTTTGATATAAAATCAATTAGATTAGAACTTGATTCGATCGTATATTTGATTCAATCTCAATTCAGCTCAAAATTTTGAGTTAGTTTCGGTTCGAATTTGCATTCGGTTTCGTTAAATTTAAATTGCAGATTATCGACATAAACTAATTAAAAGTCACTTATTTCTTAAAAAAATTATATTTTATCGTTTAACGACCCGATCCTATGGGTCAGTTACAGTAAAATTAGATACAAACTCAATCCGATCATGTATTGGATATGATCGAATCTAACTAAAAATTTTGAGTTTTTGATCCAATTAGTTGGTTTGAGTTGGATTGGCAGGCTGATCTAATCTGATTGCCACCCTTAGTTTAGGCAAATAATAATTTGTTTATGTATTTCATAATTTAAGAAGATTATAATTATTTGCTTCCACTTGCAAATTACCAACCAATTCGATAATTGCGAATTAGTGACATGTTAGTCGGTAAATGAAAAATAAGAAGAAATGATTTACGATTAAATTATGCTATAAAACATCAAAAAAGAGTAACAAAGTAATTTACTCATTTAAGTAAATTATGCTATAAACGAAATAATATGGTCTAATCTATTCTCGACTTCATAATAAAACATCAAAATAATATGGTCTCAAAATTATGCTACAAACAAAACCCTAATTTCATAATTCTACGTCGTGACGTGTACAAAATAAACAAAAGAGTAACAAAGTAATTTACTCATTTAAGTATCGTGTAATATGTTTCGGACACGTTGAATTGCCTTTTCGAACAATTTAAATCGTAAATTATGTTATTATTTTCCCACGTGCAAGGATTATTCACATGCGTCGTTTTTCTTCCGAAAAAAGCCCTTGATTATCTCTTCCTTATTGACTCGATGTTGCAACAAAAAATCTTCTAAGTCGCCATTTCGCTACCGAATTAATGACTTGTAATCCGGAAACGACTGCATATGATTTATCTCTTAATCGACGTTTGGCGAAAAAGATTACTCTATGAGTTGGACCCAAGTTGCGGGACACATCATTGAGTATTATATTCTAGATTTCTGTAGAAAATCGTAAACTAAACTATGTTAATTGAACTAACACAATTAATTCATCTTTTAGGTGCAAATTTTAACAAAAAAGCATTAATTAATATGATAAAATGTAGTTATAATTGATCAATATCAAATCAATTGATAGTCTAATAAAGTGGGTAGGATCAATTATCATTTGCACTCATTTTCTCAAGAACTTGAATGCAAGTCTCAACTAACAAATAGTGGTCTAATTGGTTCATTTAACTTAGAAAATAATGAAGAAAAAAGACACAAAAGAAGGAAAATCAAAATGACTAATATATTAGGGTTTAGGCCACTTGGTTAGACTTTTTGCACACCCTTTTGATTTACTCATGCTTACCAATTTTGCCTTTTTGGTTGATAACTAATTTAACCCTAACCCTAGCTATTTATGAATAAATGCGTTCTAAGTCGGAAAAAAAATTAAATTTTGAATTTCGAGATATTTACGACCTAAATGTGAGGCAAATCCAACTCGATTTGAGCAATTTAAAAAAAAAACTAGTTCGAGATTTTTTTTTTTGAATAAATATTAAATTTCAAATAAAGATAATTTTGAAGTTGAAGAATTGTTTTGTTAGACGTTTATTTATTAACTTAAGACATATGATTTATTATGAATTAAAAATTAAAATGAGCAATTTAATATTTATTTCTCATCTTGGAACTTAATTTACCAAACAATCCATACTCACATTTCATATTATCAAACTAAGGCATAATTGTCATTTAAGTGAACAATCCTTCGGTAGAGAACAGAGTCCATCCTATAAATATTGTAAAGTTTCAGTCTTTCTTCCTCTTCTTCTTCGTCGAAACCCTAATAATCTTCAAAGTTGGTAATCTTTTCTGCAACCCATGAGAAGATACTGAGAGCTTGAAACCCTAACCATGGCAAATTACTCGCTGTTATTGGACGATCTGGTCCGCGTATTCGAGTGCAAAACATGCAACAGAAAATTCCCATCTTTCCAAGCCCTAGGCGGACACCGAGCGAGCCACAAGAAGCAACGGCTCGGAAGAGATGGTTCGAGTTCAGAGACGTCTCTAGGGTCACCTAGCAGAGCCAGGACTTACGAGTGCACCATTTGTGGGTTGGAGTTTGGGATCGGTCAAGCTCTAGGAGGCCATATGAGAAGACACAAAGCTAACCCTAATAAGCGTACCCATTTGCCCATTTGTAGTAGCCAGGCTTCTTCAGAATGGTCTTCTGATACGAAGAAGAGTAGACATGGAGTTGGGAGGGTTTTATGCTTGGATTTGAACCTAACTCCATCGGAGAACGATGATCTTCAGCTTGGATATGATTATTTTATGTGATTTTGGCTTCTTTTTTGTCTATTTTCGCGATCGGAGGAGGCTTTATGAGGTATTTATTTACTGTATTTACAGAAAACATCATACCCGCTTTTGTTTTTATATTTTGCTTTCAGTTTCATGCTAATCCATACCAAACGAAAGAACGTGTAATTCTTCAAAGAGAGACTCCTTATACACGCGTTCTTCTACATGTTTACTCGAATTCCTCTTACACTTGTTGGATGTTTAAATTCGCGAGTGTTGTCATTTCTTTTTTTAATAAATTGAAATATAATCAAAAGATGTAAGGGTTTTCAGCTGTCAAAATATAGGAAAAAACAGCAAAAAAAGGTAAAGAAAAGAAGTCAAAAGACAAATTACGATTAGCTTGTAAGAACAAAACAAAAGAAAATAGGAACAACTCATCAATCGGAACGTATCGACTCAAAATAAATCACGTAAAAACCGAACAATAGTTCAAATTATAAGTGTTAGAACTGTAAATCTTCAGAGAAAACGAATGGCGGGAAACGTAGATCGGGGAAATGCAAAAAAAAAAACATAAAAAAAGGATTAAGAGAGAGAGAGAGAGAGAGAGTAGCGGGTGAAAGTCAACAAAATAACTCCCATCTTCATCATCCAGTGAATCAACAACAAGCTGTCTATGGTTTTCCTTGACCTTCGTGTTTAGGACGACATGAAATATAATTATTTAACGGGACTACTGATCTCAGCCTGTTCTCACCCTGATATCACATAAGAACGTCATTTTTATTTTTGTGGAAGTTGTTATCTAGAATGTTGGGATAGCTCCTTGGAATATCAGGTAAAGACCTTCTGTCTCTGAGTCACTGAGTCATTGTGATTTATAACCATCTCACAAACTGTCGGGCCTAGGTGTGAGAGCCCTGAAGGCGATAGATTTTTCCTTTTGAATACAAGAAAAGACGCTCATTTTGCTTTTAAGCATTAAATATCTCGTTCATTCAGTAAAGTGAATAGGTTGAAAATGAAATAACGAATGTGCAACACAAAATAAAAAAGAGAAAATAATTAATACTAATAATTTTACGTGAAAATCCAAGACGAGAAAAAAAATCACGGATAGAGGAGAGAAACACTCATCAAAATCGATATAATGAATTTTGTGATTGATGTTGTTGCTTGAAAATATAATCGCAATTAAACGCAAGTGCACGTATCGCAACGTAGTAATAAAAATATCGATTCCACGAGGACAAGTCAACTTTCAATTCAGAGAATAAATTGCAAAGTAAAAGAAATAAAATAAAAATCGTAACTTTAAAAATTCACAAAAAGAATTAAAGAACAAAGAATAGATTTTTCATCATGATTTTGGTTTTCATCTAATCTAATGTGCATAAAGTAAATTGCAGAAAATAAAGTGCATAAAATAAAGTTGGTGGTCGAATTGAGAATTAGAATTAATCTCGGAAAGAATTAACTATGATTGACTTGAGCAAATCAAGATAAGAAAAATCCAAACTTTTATTAAAACTAAATAGTTCTACACTAACTATCAAGAGTTCATAAAATTCACGGAAATTAAAACGAAAAGCAAATGAGAGAAATTTGGTTCTCGCCGTCGAAAGTCGTTGTTCTCACAGCCTCGTTCCCCGCCGCCGTAGTCGTCGCCGCAAACCTCTTCTTCGGATTTACGCCCGAAGCTTGATCGTGAATCCCGTTCTCCAATTCTACACACCCAATTTGTGGTGTTCACCTTTCTTTAAGTATATTTCGTGCAGCTCCAGCAGATCTGAGAGTTGGTTGTGATTTGAAGGAAGATTTAGATAAGTTTGGAAAGTAGTTGAGATTAGGAAAGATTTCCAAATCTTCAAAGATATTCTTGTTTCCAAATATGATTTAGAGTTTATTCTTCCTTCTTTTTCGTGATTCTTCCCGCCTTTATCTTCAATAATATTCTGCAATTGCTTAGAAACACAAATCCCGTGATAATACAGAATATACGAAATATCGGGTAAAATCTCGTAAAAACAGCGTAACTGATGTTGTGGCATCGTTACAGCATTATCCTTAAAAATCCCGCTTATTACCAATTAAATCATTACAGATTCCTAGCAATTTAACCACTAAAACCACATGAATATTAAGTCTTTTTGAGACTTAACAAATGTATATATTTATACACAATGAAATTTTAATTCTATTGAAATTCTATGTGTGGGTTGTACTAGCCTATCCAATTAGAATCAGATCACACTAAATCTAACAATCTAATGGCTGTGTGGGAACTGTGCTGAAAATACAAAAGTAGGAGATAAACTCGATGCACACAGGGACATACGTCGCCACTAAAGATAGTAAGAACGCTTGTGTTTTGACTGATGGGTTGGAATTTAGATTTAATTCGCTCTTGTGGAGAAGATTTTCCTGCACCTCACTCTCAGTCAGTGGTTCACCTTATGCTTGTCACGTCAGTGCAGAGTGTTTTTTTAATTTTTTCTAAAATTTATCAAGTTTCTTAAGCTTAAATTATCAGAATGAATTAAAATTTTTATCAGATTTTTACATTATAAAAAGAAAACATTCTAGAAATTTTTATAATTTTAAACATCATTTATTATAATTTATTATTGTTAAAATTAAAATAATTTTTAAAAATAGTTATATAATCTAAAAATACTAAAACTTTGAGGATACACTCTTTAATAAAAATTGGTTTGAAAAAAAAAAGTCAAATAAATATTTATTTATATGTATTTCTAGGGTTTTATTAAAAATTCTCATGATTTTCATATTATGCGGACACTTTTTCCCATACCATTATCTGACTCAAATGAACATATTATAAGAGTCTATTCATCAAAGTTTTAAAATTTTTGAATGATTTACGTATTTTTAATAAATTATTTTAATTTTAATAATAAAAAATTATGCAATTATTTAAAATTTATGAAATTTTTCATAAGAAAAAAAATTTAAATTATTTTAATTTACAAAGTTCATGGTTAATTTCGAGATTTGTAAATATTTTATCTTAAAAATAATTAATTATCCAACATAATTTATAATAAATTGATTGGGCCAGATCTCGTTTAGGCCCAAATCAACTCCAAATCATTTACTAAGCCAAAATTGACCCACAAGTAACCAACTGCATCAACACGGTTGATGCTTTCCTCCTCCCGCGAATTCCAACCGTCCGATCTCTCAGATCTGCCGCCACTCCATCATCGTTGATAGATCTCTCCACCACCTTAACACTCGAATTTGAAAATGGCAGCAAATGAGCATGCCCTAATTCTTCTTTACTTCCTCTCCCTTGCCGGCGACCCTGATCGTTTGTCTGAGTCCCGGCGTCGGCCTTTTTGCCGTCGATTTCTTCTTTGTATACTCGATAATGGCTGAAATTCTCCGTGGAGCTCCACGACTGGTTTTTCCTTCTGATGATGACTCGAGCGTTGTTGGAATCGGTGCTCGAGCTATTTGTTTCAAAGGGATTTTTGGATTCAGAAGTTGAAAAAATACTTGGCTCGTAGGATCGGAAGCTTTTCGAGGTTTCTAATTGATGCGATCCTTTGAGGATGAATTCGCGGCCTTGAGGCGTATTTATTAGATCTTCTTCTGATAAATCTTCCCACACAAATCCGTTCTTGTATCCGCTTCATGTCAAAAAGAGGAAAAACAGTGTTTGTTTGGCCGGAGGAAAACAAATTAAGGAGAAGAAACGCTAAGTGATGTTGAGAACAGAACCTACCGCTTTGACGACCATGAGTACATTCTCGCGAAGCCTTGGCCTCTGAGGAAATCCAGTCTATCTATGAAGTCTGTGTGAAAATCAAACGAAGAAAGAAGTTACAGAATAGCAATGGAGTAGTAAATTTTTCGATGAGTTTCGTTTGGGGTGGAAGAATGGAATACCCTTGAGGTATAGTCCTTGGTGTGAAGAGAGAGGGACCTCCATGAAATGAGGATGCTCGAGCTGGCCATGCCTGGAAATGTAGTAAACCACAGGTACTTTAGGTGCTGCAGTCTTCTTCTTCAGTTCAATCAGGTCTTTTTCTCTTTCCGGACTGGAATTGGAATTTCTCCTTGCTTGCCGTTCTCTTGAAGTAGTGAAAATCTCCGTCCTTCCTCTAAGATTGCCAGCCATAGTAGTAAATTCAGGGGAAATTAATTGAAATCGAGAAGAGAAGATTTCACTCAATCTGGAATTTGTTCATAGAAGCTTCAAAGTTTCTCAATTTAGGACAGAAGAGAGAAGAGCTGGCTCTGTACTTATAAGTGAAACGATGATGATGAACAGAGGAAGACCAATTTGACTGAATTTCAAACATTTTAATGCTGTGCAGTGCCCTAGTTCCAGTAGTTTCATTAGTTAAGGAGTCAAAAAAGCAAGTTGCAGGAGAAATCATCTGAGAGAAGACGAAAGGGCAGGGCCCCAAAAGCTTGAAACTTGTGTAGATTAATGGGGGATCATTGACCAAAATGAATGAGGACAAAGAAAAGTCAAGGTAAGATCCTTGAAACAATGAAGCAGGAAATCAGGAAAAAGAAACAGAGACACGTTTCGTCTTCATGACTGGAAATCTGGAAGCTGGCTGGGGAGGAATCTGCAAGGTTCCAAGTTGGAACTTCCAACACATAAAACATTCAGAGTAGGTATTGTTTCTTCTTCATCAAGCTTCTTTTGCAGCATTTCATTCTTTTATTATAGGATCCTAATGTAATATTAAAACCGTTGTACTGGATAGGATGAAGCTGTTTTTCACAGAACCCGACCAAGATAAATTAAAACCGAATTGTCTTTCACGATTTAATTCTAATTCATCTCAAAACCGGCTAGGAACTTGCCCGCCCCTACCAATAATAAATATGATAACATATTGCAAGGTTTCCCATCATCTCCTGAGTGAGTGGTGGGAGCCCGACCTTTGGCTAAGCCCAGGCTTTAGAGCGGGTAAAATTGAGTCACAACCGTCAACCGAATCGGAATCGCAATTTTTAAAAATCATAATTTATGTGTCGGTTCTAGTTTTTATGAGTAAAAAATCGTAAAATTAGAACGGAGACAGTGAGTAAAAAAAATTTAAAAATCAAATAAAATTTGATTTAAATTCTAATAAAATTTTATATAAATATTAAAATTAATTATAAATTCATTCAACTACTCAAAATTTGATTCAAATTTAATAAAAATAAAATCGGGCTGAAACTAAAATGAAAATAAAATTGTGTCGATTTCAAAAAATTCAAAATAATGAATTTTAATTTTAATTTTATTTTAAAATAAAATCTGCTTCCCTGGTCTGGTCTGACCCATTATAGGCTGACCAAAATTGTCGCCTTTTTAATGGTTTTTTTTTGTCAATTTTGGCTTGTGCTATATCTGGTTTGGGATCCATCGACGGCAGGAAGTACCTTGTACAACCCAATTAATTGTAGCCATTGGTTAGTTATTTGTTGTCTCCCGATCAATAAAGAGAACCAAATAACATATTG
>QAOC01041348.1:41557-88281 GCA_003255005.1 Begonia fuchsioides | reverse complement strand
AAGTTAGGGTTCATTTTGTTAAATTAACTAAGTATGGGGTTTAATATGTTAAATCGAAAAATGAAGAACAGTTTTGTCTTCTTCATCCCTTCCTCAATAAATACAGCTACCAGGACAAACTCCAAGCATAGTTCTTCCTGTTAACGCTGTAATTATCTTTACAGTCATGGCAAGCTACAGAGAGCCCAGATTCTTCAAAGAAAAATCCATGGCCGACAATGGCGTCGATTTGATCAGCGACTTACCCGACGAAATCCTCAGTCGAATAATCTCTTTTCTCCCCTTCGAATCGGCTATGCAAACAGGTTTTCTCTCGAACCGATGGAGAATCTTGTGGAACTCTGCTCTGATTCAACGCGGCGATCTCGAAAACTTCGCCGATTCTGTTCTTCGTTTTATGATTCGTTTTCATGGCTCTGATTCTTCGAGGCATCCGAGAAGGTTGCAGTACTATTTCGGCCATGGTTCTTCTGTTTATGCTTCCATGGTGTTCGAAGATAAGCTCCACTTAGATTTTTCGCCTGCGAAACCTGAGATTGCTCAGAAATTTTCGTTGAATCTCGAGTTCGTCGATCATCAGAATCTGACTCGTAGCCCGAGTTCGTCTTTTTTGTTCGTCAAAACCCTAATCCTCAAATCGGTGAGTCATTTCACCAATCGGGCTGTGTCTTTTCTCCTCGAAATGCTTCAGTTTCTTGAGAATTTGCAAATCACTGATTGTCAAGGCTTGGATTCTCTGTATATTGATTCCACTCAAAAGCTTCAAAGCCTGACGATTTTAGATTGTTCTGAGCTGAAGAATCTTCGTCTCAAATCTTCAAAACTCAAATCGTTCCGATATCGCGGCCCAATCCCATGGATTCAGCCTGAGATGCATTTCAATCTTGAGGAAGCCATGCTTGATTTCAGACAAGGTCCGGAGCTGAAAAACTTGAGTTGCAGGGACTTCGATCCGACCCTTTTAACCATTAAAAACGCTTCAGTTCTTACTCTCTGTAAATGGACTTTCCAGGTACAGTTTCTTAAACTGCTGGATTTCTGCATTTTAATGTGTTTTTTTTTAAATCGAGTTCTTGCTGTTTTATGAAGGCTTTGATATGGCCGTCTGTATCATCATACTTCCATTTTTACAAGCTTAAAGAACTACGTTGGATTGATGATTCCATCGAAGAGTCATATAATAGTGATCCACTGATCAATTTTCTTAAACTTTGTCCTGCCCTCGAGCGGATTTTCATTTCGGTATGTTTCGATTCAGACTCGCCATTCAAATCAGAAAAAAAATAGTGTTTTTTGTGTTAAAAACAATGAAAAACGTACTGAAAATCGTCTAATTTGATCGCGCAGATCGATCCCGATAGTTGCGGCTACATCGAGGAAGCAAGGTTGGACGAAACATCGAAACCCGCAAGCAAGAAACCAGAATTAAACAACCTCAAAGTTGTCAAATTGGAAGGGTTTATGAGCCAAACTGATCAAGTGTCTCTAACAAAGCGCTTACAAGAACTCGTGGCTTCTAAGCCGCTCANATCGAGGAAACAAGGTTGGACGAAACATCGAAACCCGCAAGCAAGAAACCAGAATTAAACAACCTCAAAGTTGTCAAATTGGAAGGGTTTATGAGCCAAACTGATCAAGTGTCTCTAACAAAGCGCTTACAAGAAGAACTCGTGGCTTCTAAGCCGCTCATCATTCAAACCGAGGATGGACAAATCTTGCGTTGACCCTCGCACAAATTTCACGTTTTTGGTCAAAATATTTTATCTATTAAATGAAAGAAATATCATTTTCTTTCCATTTTCATCGATTAAAAAATCAAATGTACAATTCCCGAATATAAACATATGACAAGAAAATAAATTCATGCGTTCGTCATCTTGATATTTAGACATTTGAAATTATAATTTCAATTAAATTGTAATCGAAATTAATAAATAGGGATCATCTTGATGTCACCATGTAAATAATATAAACATTATATTATAATTTATAGGTAGTTGACTTGGGTGAGAACGACACGACGATTGATCAATTTGTTCATCAAAATAATATAAGCTTTATGTGGCTTAGCGTGGACAATACTACACATCGTTTTGGAAGGCACATTTAATTTATCTCCCTGCTTGAATGAGATTCTAGAAGACTTGACGACGCAACACCAATTTAAGGATAAAATTTTGCTGAAGACAAGAATTTTGTTTTTTAATTTCATGGTTATATTATGTTCTAAAATAAATAATAATTAATATAATAAATATATTTTTTTACTTCATTGATTATATCAACGTGTATTTTTAAAAAAGATGGTAAGAAACCGGTTTCAATTCCGATTCCTCTAAATATTGCAGTTCACAATTCCGATCGAGATTTCATCGGATCAAAAACCATGAAAAACAAACCATGAGTTAAAAAAATCGATCATAACCCGTTAAAAACCGACACGAATATAATGAAAAATATACAAATTTTGCTTTTCTTAACGTTTCGTAAGCAACCGAGACCGATCCGGATCCAAAAATCCGTTTGATTTGACATGACAACGGATTAATGACGGAACCACGTAACCACGACGAAAAATTAGTGTCGTTAAAAACATTATAAAAGCACAGTCCGACATTTGCACGAGTTTAAGAATGTATTAATGTACATTATAATATAAAGTATTTTTTATTATTTTAAAAATAAAAAATAAAAACACGAGGAGCATACTTAAACGAATCCATCAAAGAGTCCCTAAAATCTCAGCCACCTGAATATTTTTCAGCTCGGGTTGCACGGGGAAGACTTCAGTGAGAGCTGCCTTCGAGAGCAAAGAAGCACGCAAGAGCTTCAATCCCTGCAATCATTCATTATATTAATCCGATTAAGTCGCATAAAAACGATAAATTATGTTAATTGAAAACGATCAGAAATGTGTCTCATCCCGTTAGAATAATTGAAGTAAGCGATTAGCGACATTAAATTATCATCGATGATTTGTATGTGGAGAGATAAATTAGAATAAACTTTGTAGATTAATTGTGATGGTACTACGTTATAAAGATTTAATTTTAAGGTATTATAAAATTTAAACTCTATGATATACGTGAATACGTAAATGAGTAATTGAAAGGGTTTGAATCGATGTTTTAATTAATATTAGTTTTATTTGATTTTGGGTTGAATTTATTTGATTTTGGGTTTTTCCGACTCATGATCTAGTTCTAATTTTACAATTTAATAAATTAAAACTAAAATAAGATTAAAACTGACAGTTCCAGTCTGATTCTGTACCGTGCTATCTTGAACCATGTTAAATTAGAACTAAAATAAGATTAAAATTGACCGTTCCAGTCTGATTCTGTACAGTACTATCTTGAACCATGTTGGGTGCGAATTTTATTTTCAATTTTTGAATCCTAAAATACCTTGGAATTTAAAAAATGTTATTATTCTTAATTTTTTAAGGGAAAGAAAGAAACTACCTCGTCGACACCAAACTCGACCACTTTCTCATCAAGAGAGTCAAACTCCTTGACATTAAACTTGGTCAACACAGCAATTCCAGAGATCATGGACATGGGCATGACCACCAAATCATCGGTCACCATGTAAGTAACCAGGCCCTGAACGAACCCCCGCCCATGGCCGGCGGAGCCACCGTCCACGGCCTTCGGTTCATGCAACTGAACTTCCTGGTTCATCAGCAACCCACAGTGAATGCAAACTACGTTAAGATCTCTCGACATGTATCGATGATTCTTCAAACAGTTGTACATCTTCTTGACGACGGGGGGATTGGGGTCGCTGGAGTTCGGGAGCATGATTGGAAAACTGGCCGTGGAGGTCGCCGGAGAGATGTGTTTGAAGAGAATCGCTTTCTTGTCGCTCTGTAAATAAGCGTCGTCCAAATCTTCGACGCTTTTGTAGAGGTTGCCGATGGAGCCGGCCGGCGATTCGTTTGCGAGGAGGCCGACCACGGAACCGAAGGGTAGTGCGAGGAGGCTGAGAAGGAAATCTACGAAGTCTTTTCCGGCCTCTGCGAAGAGAACTCGGCGGCCATTTTTGTCGATCAGAAGCTTTAGGGTTATTTTGGTTGCGCTCATGGCGGAGAAGTTGAAGAATAGGAAGATTGAAGAAGCAAAGATCGGGGTTTTGAAAGAGAAAAGGGTTGGAGAGGAACCCTATTCTTTTCCTTGGCTTCAAGTTTGATTATTGGCAAAGAATAGAACATTATTTAACATTAACTTCAAGGTTAAATGAGAATAAATTAGAAAACTTTGCCCCGTGAATTAGCCGAACGACGATGGATTTGCTAACTTTTCGACCGTTTTGAAGAAGGTTTTATCAGTAACATGTTTACTTCTGTTCTCGATAATGTTCGATAATCCATGATTGAGAATAAAACGAGAAAAGAGTGAACAAAACATACGATAATTGTCAACTTATCTTTCCTAAGAACAATGATCAATTAGTTATCGAACAAATGATACTCGACTGAGAATAAACCGATAAAAGAGAGAACATATCAGACGATGAAAAGTGTCAACCCAATTTTCAATTATTGATTTGTTAATCGACTATAGTTCGAATACGATCAACATAACATATTTTATACTAAGTCTAATAATAAAGTCACACAAGATTTGGTCCAAAGTAAATAATACAAAGCATGACGAACAACAAGATCTTTAAATGCTTTAATTCCAATAAGTCAATGAAATTATGGGTTTTACTCGTTAATTGTGGGATAAATTCTTCTCGTTGACCCTTCGGCAGGATGCCAAATATTTATATTATCACTACCAAAAACACCAAACCTAGCTCAGAATAATCACTAACTCCATCTCACCAGCTTTTGTTTCCGCCATGGATGAGGCTCCTTATATTACTCAAGCCACTCTGTCTTCTTCGACGAAAAACCAGCTTCTTTGAATCATCGTCAAATTAACAGAGAATCAAAATGAAGGCTACAAGCTCTCCTCCCATGGCAGCCATAGCCATAATCCTTTTCATCTCCCTCGCCCTGTTATCTCCGATATCCGACCGAAGTCTCATCGAACAACCTGGTTTGGGCTCCGGCGGGGCTCCACCGGTGGCTGCCGGAGCCACGGCGGCCGGAGCTGACCCGAGTCATACTTTAACCTTCTTCATGCACGACATTCTCGGCGGTTCGATCCCGTCTGCTCGAGCGGTGACTGGGATAGTCACTAACCCGGCTATCAACATGTTGACAAATAACGTGTAGAGAAGCTGATAATACTCAATAAAATCTCAAACTGAGATTGCACAGCAGATAAAATATCTTGTTCTCTACTACGTGTAATCAAATAGGCAAAACAATATCAATCAATAATGATAAACACCAGAGAAACGATATTAGTGACACCAAGACTTTTAGCGTGGAAAACCCTCGAATCAAATATGATAAAAACTCACGGAACCTGTAGGCCGCTTAATCAATCTTCCACTATATCAGAAATAATGGGTACAACCAAATTTTCTCTCTAGATTATCAAACTAGAGACATATCATACTTCATCAAGATAAAAATAATAATCTTGGAACACAATAAGAAGCAAGAGATGATTAAACTAAAAACGAAACAATAGTTCCGTTTTTATCTTATCGGACAGTCTTAAAAAGCACAAAACACGATCTTCACCGTTCAGAATGTACCTTTGTACGTCGCAAAGCTGTTGTCCAAATGTCACGTTGATCCAACGGCTGAATCTTGAGATAATCGAATTCGACTCTGACTACTGCAGAAAAATTTGAATCCTTTCAATCTCTCTTCTCTCTTCTTCTTTTTCAAACTTCACTCTTAGGATTTTCTTTTAAACAAACACTTGTATAGGACCGGCCCCAAATATGGGCTGAGCCCAACACAACGGCCAGCTCCCATTCTCAAAACCTAATGGAGCTGTTCTTCCTTTCAACAATGGAGTCCCTCAAAACGATGGCAATAATGGTATTCTGAACAACAACAACGTACCTTTCATCACTGGTTTGAACGGGATTTCAACTCAAATCCTACAAAACAATGGCAACAACTTCTTCACCAACGGCGGCGCCGGAGTTCCCGTAGTCAACGGCGGTCAACTCTCGGCGGGATCAACTCTCCAAGGGCTCATGTTCGGGACCATGACGGCCATTGACGATGAGCTTACAGAAGGACACGAGCTCGATTCTGGTTTAGTAGGAAAGGCGCAAGGGTTCTACGTGGTGAGCTCGGTGGATGGCACGAGTCAAACAATGGCTTTCACTGCCATGTTTGAGACCGGAAATTACGAAGACAGCCTGAGCTTCTTCGGCGTTCACCGGACCGGTGTATCGGAATCTTATCTAGCGATCATGGGCGGCACCGGAAAATACGTGAACGCACAGGGATTTGCCAGCGTGAAGACTTTTCCGGTGACAGGTCAGCACGTTGAAACTGACGGCCAGGAGACACTGCTTGAGTTCACTGTTTACGTTAGTTAATAAATATGTCTTTTTTATTTTATTAACTCTTACTTGCTTGCCAGTTTGATTCTTATCTGAACATTAATGTTCAGTTTGGGTCTGATTTTAAGGTTATGGTCTGTTTATTGTTGATTTGTGTCTAAGTTCCAGAATCTGTTTGGTTAACTGATTGTTTGACTAGGGGTGGACAAATGCTCATTTTGCCTAATTTTATCGTAAAATAGAATCAAAATCAAAATTCACAGTTCTAGATTTTTGAAACCGACACCAGAACTAATAATAAAAGTTTAATTCGAAGCTGAATTTTGAGTAAAATAGCCTAGAAAAAGTCAGAGTTTTAAAAAAACTCATTTAAAGTTAGTTGAACGTTCGAAGAATAGTCACTGCGTCTATATCGGACAGACTCATCTTATTCGACGTCTAATACAGGTGCACTCACTTTATTCGACGTCTGATATGAACGCCTTGGGGCTTCAGAGTTTCAATGAGTCTTAAATGAATTTTCTTAAAATTCATGTTTATTGAGCTATTTATTCAAAATTCAGACTCGATTTTAATTTTTAACTTAAAAAATAAAATAAAATTATGAAGACCCGATACCAGGCGCTGGCTATTGGACCAGCCTTCATAATAACTAGGCCCAATATAGTTTTAGTGGGCCTCCTATGGCCCAGCTTCAACTAACAACAAAAGGGAAAACCTAGTTTCGCCTATAAATTCTAAGCAAACCCTAGATCATAGTTTTCAGTCGCGGTGGAGAAGACAAGGCGTCTCTGCCAGAGTTAATCTTTCTCGCTCAACCAATGGGTATGCCTTACTGTATTGAAATGATTGTCTCTTTTTTCTGTTATTCAGAAGATTTGTTGTTAATCGAATTTTGTTTTCGTCTGTGTTTTTTGATGAGGTGCAGCCAGGATTAAGGTTCACGAGCTCAGACAAAAAACTAAGGCTGATCTTCTAAGTCAGCTCAAGGATCTTAAGGCTGAGCTCGCTCTTCTTCGCGTTGCTCAGGTCACTGGTGGCGCTCCCAACAAGCTCTCGAAAATGTATATTTTTTTGGATCGTCTACTGTGTTTTCTTTGTTTCTTCAGATTTAATTAATTTTTCTAAATTGTTGTTTGCGTCTTTGATTTCAGCAAGCTGGTGAGGTTGTCGATCGCTCAGGTATTGACTGTGATTTCACAGAAGCAGAAGGCGGCGCTTAGAGAAGCTTACAAAAATAAGAAGCTTTTGCCTCTCGATCTGCGCCCAAAGAAAACCCGAGCTATTCGTAGAAGGCTAACCAAGCACCAAGTAATAACTTTGCTTCGATCTTGTTCTTTGTATTTGTACTTGTTTCGTTTTGAATTTCGCGGCAAATCGTATTTGTAGTTTATTCTGAAATAATTAGAGATATATGCCTTATGCTTAAAAAAAACACCGGTAGTATTGATTTGTTCCTTCATTGCGAGGTGTGCAAGTATAAATTTTACGTGATTATTCATATCATATACGTTCAAGTATTATGCTTTATTGTTGATTTGAATTGCGTATGCCAAGGCACTTTCCCTGTCGTAATTAGTAAAATTGCCAACTTCACCTTCATGCTTCGTGATTGATGTATTTTATATTTGTTTCATATTTGCGTTGTCACTATTTATCTTTTTGTATGTAGGTTAAATCTTGCTTATTAGTTTTTGTCTTTTTTTTTCAGGCATCACTAAAAACGGAGAGAGAGAAGAAGAAGGAAATGTACTTTCCAATCAGGAAGTATGCGATTAAGGTGTAGGGTAGTTCCCGGAATTTGATTACCATGATGTTATGAACCCAAGTTTTGACGTTGATTTGTTCTTAATATTGATTTTGGAACTTGTTTTATTGTATGCTGAACTGGTGAATGATTTTATTTTCAATTATTTAGCAACTACATTCCATCTAGTATCTAGTGTCTTTGCCAATAGTCAGGTTTTGATCTTTTTTTTTTCTTGTTCTGTTTCTCATGCGTGGTGCATTTTAGTTTCATAAATATAATTGATTACATTAGTGCTGCTGTCACATTTTAGTAGTTCTGTTTCTTAAAATTGTCAGTGTCGGTGAATATTTCTTTGATTTTACTTGTGTTTATATTCGGACTTGTCTCTGAAATGTCTGTTTTTGAATCAACGGTGTTTTTAAAATTTGAATGTCAAATTGTATTGTTTCTGTCTGCTTTTTTTTTTCCCTCTGTCAGTCATATTATACAGGCAAAAGCTATATTAACTTTCTTCATTGGCGATTAGAATATTGCGTATTTCAACCACAAATTTCTTTCTCCTTGCTGCTAAGATTCTTTCTCATTGTTGCTAAGATTCTTACTCCCAGAGAATGTCCTCTAGCCTTGCTAGCTTACTTTTTCTGCACACTGGTCCATTCATGAAGTCCGCCCATGGCCTGGATTGTGTTGGGCTTCAGTGGAGGTCAGTTATTTTCTTAGGTTTTATTCTTTTATTTTATTTTACACTTTGATAAGATAAATATTGATTGATCTAATTATATGTCAATTAACGTATTAAAATTAACATAATTAGTTATCACCAATTATGGTTTGACAAAGGTAAGGTAAGAAAATAGTACTAGATTTATTGACGAGGAATGTTAGATTTATTTATTTTTTATTGTAAATTCTAATGAGGTTAATATTGATTGATTGCATGAATTAGTGGTTGGTTAATCTATTAAAATTTAAAGGGTTAATTTTGCTTAATCCTTGATCAGTGTACTATTTTCACAGGATTTAAGGATACATTGAATGAATTTTTTGGATAACTAACACTCTGAATATTTTTTATTTGCCATTCAACATCAGGGTTAATTTTTTTAATTATAATTTATCTCTCTTTATCTTGGCCTTCTTAAACTTTAATATTTATTGGTTGCTTTCCATTTGCGAATGTCAATAATTTCATTTTCAAGTTAAATTTTAATTTAATTTATATTCACAAAATTGGATAAATGACATCGAAGAACATTAGAATCGATTCAGAATTTAATAGATATTATTTTAATTTTTTTTTCAAAGTCAATCCTCATTTTTGTGGTTCACCTCCCTCAGTCCACACGTTTTTCGAATTTCTCGAGATTTTATTTCATAATTTGGAGTGGAGTAATTGTCATTAGAAAAAAAAACATGTTACTACTGTTTGACTTGGTTCGTATTGAATCCGGCATTTGAATTATTATGATAATGTTGGAAATAACACGTAAAGCGTATACCTTGTACTCAAAAAGCGAAATTTTTCGCCCCCTACACCCGACTTGACAATTTGTGAGAGAGTTAAATCACGGTGACTCAATGGCCTAGAGATAGAACGCGTTTAACTGATATCCCAATGAGCTACCCTAACATTGAGGGTAACAACTCTCACACTAGGACAACGCAGACGTCGAACTTAGGCTATTGTACCAAATTTAGCATATGTGAGCCAACTGAACTATGCTCGTGTGGGCAGAAAAGCGTATACCTTATTGTAACTATTAGGAATAAGCGTGGTCCGGTTCCTCCACGGACTCTACTAGGATATGTTGCCCGAGTTCTAAAAATTTTGAATTGTACTTGTACTCAAGAGAATTGGATCAGATTTTTTGAGTTTTGGTTCGGATTCGAGTCATTTTTAATAAATTAGCGAGAGTTGTAGCGGATCTTTAATCAACCGCTAATCAAAAGATTTCCACAATTTGACGCCGAACCTCAAATTGAACCACAAGGCACAGTTTTGAAGAAACTAAAATCAAACTGAACCATCCCACCGGCTAGTTTCGTCCACCCTCGTATACGACTACGTTTGAATAAGGACAATAAAGAGCAAGTCTTAATCAAGAATAATAAATAAAGTTGCAAAACGTGTGACATTATTTGTCTGATTTAATATTCTTTAATAAACCTTCATTTATTAATATTTTCAAACTATGGTTCATAATCTGGACAGTAAAATCAGCAATATCTGATTATATTGGCCTTATTTCAAATATAAGAAAAAAAAAGAGGACATGAAAGCTTCCCAAGTTGACCAGCAATTACAAAGCAACATGATAAATTATAAAATTTAATATTCATCAAAATTGTTAGACTTGACCCCTTGATCACCTCCCCCAATTGCTATCTCCTTCACACATAATATAAGCCGAAATATATATATATATATGTGTGTGTGTGTGCACGCGCGCGATCCAGAGTAGATCGAGCAAATACGAGATATCCGATCTTTTAGTTTGTATCTATAAAGTGCTTGGCCAATTCGGTCAAGCAAGTTCGAGATATTTCTACCGTAGTCTATGAGTGTTGGACCCGGAGTTGGTCGAGCAAGTCCAGGGTGATCCAACGTGGTTGTGCAGCCAAAGTCTGGTCTAGGGTTTTGCTGGGGAAGACTGAGACTGGCTTGAATGACTTCAAATTTCAAAGGGGAGATTTTTCCAAGGTTTCAAATTAGACCAATGATATTTTTTTCTAGGGTGGAGGACAAAATAATTACCATTTTTTAATAAAATAAGAAATAATAAAAAATAAGAAAAAATCATCTGTTTCACATGTTCGCGTAGAACATTCATAGTAAGGGCGCTTGTTCTCCATCCAATTTTCTTTGCTTGACCCCCCCTCTCTCGCAAGGGTATCTCGAAAAGATCAAGACTCGAGTCCTTTCATCTCTTATTGATGCGGGGATCGTTTGGAATTATCGAGTCCTCATTCTATTCACCAGAGGTAAACAAAATCAGACCGGAATCATAAATCAAGTCAGAATCGTCGATTTTAACACGGTCATAGTTCTAATTTTTAAAAAATCATGATTTATGAGCAGGTCCTGGTTTTTATGAGTAAAAAACTGTAAAATCGGAATCAGGACTGTGGGTCAAAAAAATTTATAAAATTGAATAAAATCCGACCTAAATTCTAATAAAATCTTACATAATCTTAAAATTTGTCATAAATTCATTTAATTACTTACAACTCTACTTAAATATTATAATATATATTATTTTTATATTTTAATTTTTTTTAATTTCAGAATAAAACTGAGTCGAATCAGACTGTGTCCGTCCCAACTTTTACCTCTTCTATTGAGAGCATTTGCTTGGAAAAAGAAGAGTACTCAAATTGGAAAAATTTGTGTGCTCCATCGAGAGTCTAGTTTGTTGATTTCAAGTGTTATAGAGTTAGATTTGCTTAAGGAACGGTAACTCGAGTTAAATTGGTTTTTATCCTTTAATTTGTAATTTATTCGGAATTTTAATTAAAAAAAGTACGAATCTTTATATTTATCATAGTTTCTTTGATTAAATAATATTAAGTATTTTTTGCTTGATTTTCTATCATGATAAGAAGAATTTAGGTGTAGAAGGCATAAAAGCGGGAAACGTGGAAGTCAACGAAGTCAGTCAACGATTCTCAGTCCCACGTGGAAATTTACAACTGTTCTTCGTCTATTTAGCCCCTAATTTCTTATTCAACTGGAGCTCATCGACGCCATTAACGAGCTCGAAAGCTCTTCCTTCTCTCTCTGTCTCCGATGATGCTCGCCGAGACTCCGAACATTAGTTCGTTCCTGTTGAGGAAAGAAATCTCCGATGTCGCAGTCGCGGCTTCCAAAGCTCTCCAGTGCTCTACTTCGTTGCCGGTTACTCGGAGCTCTCTTTCGCTGACGTTTTCGGAGTCGATGATGGACGAAAACATCGAGAATGCTGAATCTCTCATCTGCAAATGGGATGTGAACTCTTCTACTATGAACAAATTCACTTATCTCTTCCAGCACAGCCGGCATGAAGCTAGGGATTTTCTCAGATTGGTCACCGGTTTGAGGAAGGCGATGCATTATCTGGTAAATGAAAACGCTACCTCGAGGAAACTCTCTCGAGCACAGAAGATGATGCAAACCGCGATGAAAAGGCTGGAGAAGGAGTTCTATCAGATTTTGGTCTCCAATCGCAATCATCTTCATCCGGAATCTGTTTCTGGTCGATCTTCCGGTGGATCTTCTTATTCCGACGAGGACGACGAGATTCGTGCAGATTCTGAAATTGAAATCACTGGTAAGTATATCTCCGAGACGGAAAGAGCTTCGGAGTCGGCCATGGCTGATCTGAAATCCATAGCCGATTGCATGATTAGTTCTGGATATAAAAAAGAGTGCGTGAACATCTATAGAACTATCAGGAAATCCATAGTTGACGAAGCCCTATATCGTCTTGGAGCTGAAAGATTCAAATCGCTTCATGTTCAAAAGCTGAATTGGGAATCACTGGATCGTATCATCAAAAGGTGGACCGCCGTCGTTAAGATTGCAGTGAGAAAGCTGTTCAGAGGTGAAAGAATCATCTGCGATCATGTTTTTTCATCTTCAGAAGCAATTAGAGAATCGTGTTTCAGTGAAATAACCAAGGAAGGAGCCATCAATCTATTCAAATTTCCAGACCTAATCACCAGAAACAAGAAGGACACCGAAACAGTTTTCCTGCTACTCGATCTTCACGAAACAGTCTGCGATCTATGGCCGGAGATCGAATCGATCTTCGACTTTTCATCAACCTCAGCAGTCCAATTACAAGCCCATTCATCTCTGTTCAAACTCCGACATTCAATTCGAGCAATTATCTCCAATTTCGAATCGAAAATTCAGAAAGATTCTTCGAAATCACCAGTTGTCGGCGGCGGAATTCACCCGCTGACTCGCTGGGCGATGACTTTCACCGCCGCTCTGGCCGATTACAGTGGAACTCTCTCCTTCATCATCACAGACAACCCACACTCCCTAGGTTCAAAATTTGCGGAGTCTTACTTTGAAATTCTCTCCCCTGACGCTTCTTCGACTCCATTGGTGGCCACACACTTAGCTTGGCTCGTCTTAGCTCTTCTCTGCAAACTCGACGCCAAAGCTGAGCTCTACAAAGATGTATCTCTATCGTACCTTTTCCTCATCAATAATTTGCAGTTAATCATCGAAAAAGTCTCCTCATCCAACCTAAAATACCTCTTCGGCAGTTCTTGGATTTCAGATCATTCGAAGAAATTGAAATTATATGCTTCGAGCTATGAATCTGCCTCTTGGCACAAAGTCTTGTCATCTCTACAACTGAGTAATTCTTCTGCAATTTCTGCCAGGGAATGCTTCAAGAAGTTCAATGCAGGTTTTGAAGAGGTGTACAGGAAGCAAACTTCATGGATTATCTACGATTCCAAGCTCAGGGATCAACTTAAAGTGTCCATAGCTAACAAAGTCTTACCAGGTTACAGAGATTTTTACGAAAAAAACGTTGTTTTGCTTAGCGGGGAGAGAAATCTAGAGTTGCTGGTAAGATTTTCACCAGATGATCTTGGGAATTATCTGTCTGATTTATTCCATGGTTCTTCTTCTTCCTCCTCTGCAAGTTCTTCTTCGTCTTCTTCAGTCTTGAACTCCATTGGCTGCTTGCCAGCCCTTCCCAGACGAGGCTAACAGAAAGTCATCGCCGGAATGTTCATCAGAAGCTCAAAAACTTCGTAAGGTTACTGAATTTCTTATTTTTCACACTCCCCTTGGAGACGATAAGTTCTTGATTTTCACACCTTTGTTCATTCATGATTCATGGTCATGCATTGAAAATCAAAATAAAGATGGAAAACATCATCTGGCAATGTGTTATTACGCTTCTCTGTTCTATGGTCTCCTTATATATATTCTCCATTCGCCAAGAACACAAGCAAACGCCCATAGCTTATGGTTTTTCTACATAAGTCTAGTCGATGATGTAGAGTAATTTGGCCCGATTCCCAAGGCCAAAAAGGGTATTTGATGCATATGTTTAAATGAATTAAAATAAGATAATAAACTTAGAATTATTGTTTTATAAGAATTCATGAAATTATAATTCTGGCCTTGTAGTCGTAGCAGGACAAGATCCGAGGCCCAGATCCTAGTAGGACAAGCTCTTTCTAATTCTGGCCTTCTGAGTATTTTATTTAAAAAATATATTCAATATTAATTATTTATAACTTTTATTAAATTAATTGGCCACTAATTATATCAATAATTAACTATTTAATAAATGAATAAAACAAGAGAGTAAACGTTCCGTAACCTTCAAACTTACCGAGATTAGATCAGGGTTGTCAATCTTACCAACAACTCGAAATAGATCAGATGATCAGTTTCGGTCGATTTTTCTTTTTTTAGAACGTGTTGTTTGGGTCACTCAAGCCATACACTTGTCTCACATATCTATTCTATCTAGCGTGTCACTTAGAAATAAAACATTATTAATTTAAGAAATAAAAAAATACAAATAACCTAATTCAATTCATTTACTTTTTAATTAATTGACATTGTCATGCACTAATATACAATATTAAATTGAAATAAAAGCAATCACCCACTAAAGAACAATAATTTAGGGTTTATTTATATTGAACAATAATTTAGGGTGTATTTATAATTTAGGGTTTATGTAACACTTATGATTATTCAATTTCAAGTGATTTAATAATAGATTTATACGAAAATGACAATCCATTTTCGCTAATCGACTTGCTTAAAAAATAAGCACTCTTAGTAGGGCTCCCTATTTCATTAGAACAAGTTAGTTCCAAGATCATACTTTGCGTGTAATAATTTCGAAAGTTTTCCATCCATTTGTAGCTTCATAACCCGGCTTTTGATTTGGACAGATGGTAAAGCTCGAGATGCGATGTTTTGCAGTAGTGAAAGATAGAGCCGATGGACTCGAGACCGTAGTTTTATTACGTACAATTTCGAGGGTGCTACTAATATAAACGATAATTATTTTATCTATTCGACTTATTCATCCCGTATAGTGAACGTTTTCTCTCTATTTGTGTATGATTGAGATTTTTTACCTGAATTTCGGTGCTTGCATTCGTTTTTCTTTTTCGCAAAATTAGACTTTGTACTTACGTTTTTGTTCGTGTGATGTGCATAATCGAGAAGTGAATTAAACGTTTTGTTCTTTTATCGAATTGGAAATATTTTCGACTTTTCGATATCAAACAACTATAATGCACGTAATTTCATCAATGCAACATTTATAAAGTTGGAAACCCTTTCTGATCAATAAAAACTAGCGTGGCATGAGAGATGAATAAGTTAAGTAATAGTTATTTATGATTCCGAAATGTGTCGTAGTTTGATAGAGGAAGGAAGAAAGCTTCGAGCTCCATTAATGGCTGCTCCCACCTTCAACCTGCAACTTCTAACTGCATCGACTGCGAAACCTTACCAAGTAGGTGAAATTTTTCAACACTTCTTTAATATTATCATCTCCACGTGCCGATCAAACTCTTTTTTTTAGTGTATTAATTTTTATATTTTTTAATCATTTAATCATACTTTAAAAAAAAAGTGGGGTTTTAAACCCTTTTTTCACGTGCAATTAAGCTTCTAGACTATGTTTAGAGATGATTATTAGTAATTTAGGCTCATTCGTCGCATGAGCTACGATGTAGTTCGAAATAAGATTATTAATCGTCAATGATCGTAGCATAAATCAGCTTATTTAGTCGAAACATGGTGTTCCTGTACAGGATTTAACTTATCGAAGTTTCTAAGTTTTTATCACGGTAAGATTATGGAAGTTAAGCTTTTCCGAGAAGGCGTTTTAAACGATCTAAAATGTTAATGTATTTAACGCGTAAATTGACAACCGTTTCCAAATTTTAGATAGCGGAAGAATTAAGTTTCGATTATTATTGTTTAAATGACATTAAAACTTTAGAGTATACGTAAAATAATTGAAATGATTAAAAAAAGTAAGGAGCGTGAGTGCAAAAAAGACAAAGTAGAAGGGCAATTCAGCAAATTTATGTTTCCATCTTCTTATATATAAGAAAAATTAAGGAGAGCAAGTGCAAAGTTACAGTGGAAATAGCAGAACATTTTACCTCCATTTCTGTCTCCAAGATCGAAACATGGAATTGCTGTTGACCATTTGTCTTCTTCTCTCTCTCTACTATGCCCTGGTCTCTCTCTTCAAATGGCTTCTCCAATGGAAGAACCAGAGCTGTTATATGCTGGCCTATGAATGTTTTAAACCTAGCGAGGACAGGAAGCTCGATACAGAATCATGCGTCAATATTATTCTTCGAAACAAAAATCTGGGTCTCGATGAGTATCGGTTTTTGCTCAAGACCATCGTCGGATCCGGCATCGGAGAAGAAACGTACGGCCCGAGGAACGTGATCGAAGGAAGAGAGCAAAGCCCTAATTTGACAGATGCGATTTCGGAAATGGACGAGATTATCTTCGAAACCCTAGATAATCTCTTCGAGAAAACCCACATTTCTCCGTCTGAAATCGATATTTTGGTCGTGAGTGTTTCTCTGTTCTCTCCTTCTCCTTCTCTCACTTCAAGAATCGTGAAGCGGTACGAGATGAGAGAGAATGTGAAGACTTTTAATCTGTCTGGAATGGGGTGCAGTGCGAGCTTGATCGCCATTGATTTGGTGAAGAACTTGTTTAAAACGTATGAAAACTCGTTGGCCATTGTTGTCGGCTCAGAATCAATGGGGCCAAACTGGTACTGTGGGAAAGAGAAGCAAATGATTCTCTCAAACTGTCTGTTCCGAGCCGGTGGATGTTCGATGATTTTCACGAACAAGAAAGATTTACAGAGCAAATCTTTGCTCAAACTGAACCATTTGGTTCGTGTTCATCTGGGCTCAAACGACGACGCATACAAATGCTGTATTCAGGTTGAAGACGACAATGGCAACAAAGGGTTTCGTTTAACAAAGCATTTAACAAAAGCAGCAGCGAAAGCTCTAGCCCTAAATCTCAGAATCTTGCTTCCCAAAATCCTCCCTTACAAAGAACAGCTTATGCTCCTCATCAAAACCTACAACCAAAAAACCAAAAAAACCAAAACCCTAGAGTCCGTCGGAGATGGTCTGAACATGAAAACCGCCGCCGAGCACTTCTGCATCCACCCCGGAGGAAGAGCCGTCATAGACGGCGTCGGAAAAAGCCTAGGGCTGAGCTCGTACGACCTCGAGCCGGCTCGCATGGCGTTGCACCGGTTCGGAAACACGTCGGCGGCCGGATTCTGGTACGTTCTAGGGTACATGGAGGCGAAGAAGAGGTTGAAGAAAGGAGATCGAGTTCTGATGATAAGCTTCGGAGCTGGTTTCAAGTGCAATAATTGCAGCTGGGAAGTGATCAGAGATTTAGAAGACGATAACGTTTGGAAAGACTCCATTGATCGGTACCCTCCCCGATCTATTCTGAATCCATTTATGGAGAAGTACAGTTGGATCAACGACGAATACCTTGGCTTTGTCAGGCTTGACTCATTTGCAGAAGAGACTTAAGCTTTGTCAGTTGCTTTCTTCTTTGATTTTTATTTCAAGAAAAAAAAACAAAGAAACTGGTTTATCAGTTACTTAGGGATTTGGTTCTTAATTACTGATTAAACCTAGCTTGATTGGAACTTGGTTTGGTATGTTGGGTGCTTTGCCTTTATTCTCGGGTTTTATTTCGATCTATCTGAACCGAAACCGACCCGTTTTGAGAAATCGAGAACGGGAGCGATAGAGGGTCCATTTGGATAGGTTCAAAATTAAGAGATTATAGATATTTTTATCGTACTATAGTCCGATTTTGGAATTTGGGTTACACTTAGAGCCGGTTTTGGATGTCGGTTTTTTCTTATATTGGGTCGATTTTCAACCCACAACTCAAACTAACTATCGGCGTGACGATTTGAGAGAATTAGAACATCGAAACTGATTACTCGGTTTCAAATCTAGACTTATCTTTTACAAAAATTGACTCTTCATAATTTTAATTTAATTAATTTTTGCATCACACGTTTAATTATTTGCTTTTAACATAAACCGATCCAAATAAAACGTCGTAGGTTTAGTCGATCAACAACCAACGATCTCAACCCTAATTAAATGATATTCAAACGTTACCAACTTATTTTTAGTAGTATCTTCGCAAGAAAGTGACATGTAACTTATCTCCCCGTATTCGTATTCAAATTTCAAAGTGTAATATTCGAATTTACACTCGAGATAACAAGACAAAATTTGAGTAGGCATTGCCATATTCGTATGTTCTTGTCTCTCTCTCTCGACCACGATGAAACAGTAGAAAATCATAAAAATAAAGACAAAAAATACCATATTTTAACTCATTGTTACATGGGACCATGTTGCTTTTTACGTTATTTTTCACCAACCAAACAGCGTAACAATAATGAGGTGTGAAAATTAATTGCATTAAATTATGATCTAAAAAGGGAAGGATTATAGATGGTAGCCTCTAGTTGGTTTCCCACATCGACCAAAAGGGAGCATCTCTACTCGTTTGGGCCCCACAGAAACATTAATATGACTTTTCATATGAGTAATTTAAAATTTATTTTTTAAAAATATAAGACATAATTATTTGTTCAAATAAAAAATTTAAAATATTAAATTATAAATAATTATTTATTATTAAACACTTCCGCATTTATTTATATTAAATATATGAGAGTATGATAATTTTATTTTATAAAAAATGGCTTGTAATTTATTGTATAATCATATTATAATTTTATCATCCTTGTTTGTCGTATCAATATATATTTTAATAATATAAACATTCATAGTGTTAATTTCTTATTCGACGTGTATCAAACATTGATACGTCGAATTAAAATAAAGTTAATGTATTAAAATATAAATAGTTATTTATTAAATTAATTATATTAATAAAGATTTCCAACATATAGTTATTTATCCCACACAACGCATAAATATGTTGTATTGGAAATAAATGATAATATGTTGTCAAAGATTTGGTAGAGGATAAAGAGAAAAAAACTCTTTTTAGGGAATTAAATAAAACAAATTTTTATGTTGTTCAAGTTATTTGTCCCACATCGGAGAGAAGAAAGCGCTGCTTCTCATCGAGAGCTTATAAAATCAGAACCCTACCTTGCTGTATTTTCACGGAGCCGTGCGGTGAGCCCATAGCGAACTATTCTTTCGCCTTTTACTAAAGAATACCGTGTGCTCGCCGCTGACAGCGGCATACGCCTATTTTTGGAGGGTCCCTTCATCTGAGGACCCACCCCAAATTTTAGATTAAATTTCTTAGTGTCACAGATGTCGGCTTGTTTATGTTGATAATAGAGTTTTTGTTCAATTTTGATTTCAGGCTCTTGATTCGAAAGAGGGAGATCTTGCTGAACCAACCCTAATTGAAAATCTTGATTCGATTATGTCAATTTGGGTTCGGTTGAAGGCTTATTCTTGGTTCTGTCCCAAGAACTGAATCGTGCCCATACCTACTTTGCATTAGCAGAGTTATAAAAATATATATTTATAAATAATGAATTTTCAAAAAGCAAAAACACTTGTCCTCAAAAGGATCCAAAGAACCAAGAACCAAAAAAAAAAGAGCACGTAAAATGAAAAAACAAAACCCAATTAGGAACCTCGTGAAAAACTAGGATTGGACAGAAACTCCACTGCCCCATCTGATCGAAATCAGAGGGCCACGCCATGAGCTCTTGCTTACGAGATTAGAATCAAGGAACACGACGATCACCGTTATATCATCGTGAAAATGTCTTCTCACTCCTCTCTCTATCTTCTTCAAATCTGAGTATCTCATCTCTCTCTTCTTTGCTGCTTCACACAGTGCTGTTTTCACCAGTTTTCGAGCAATTCCCTGCATATATGAACACCCATTTGAAGAACACTCTGAATCTTCACACAAAAACAACCCGTTGTTGCTCATTTTTAAGATTCCGAGATCGAAAGTTTTCCTACCTTTCAACGGCCTCAACCAACACGATCTCAAGCCAAGAATAAGTTTGAGACTCGATTTATGAAACTGAGCTCTTAAAATCACGTAACGACGTGTTTTCGAAAACTCTTTCGATTAAAAATTTCATGAAAAACTAAGTTTATTAAATAGGTAAAGCTAAGTTTACCTTCTTAATTTGCATTTTTATTATTCACGTTGATACGTCGAATTGTGATTGATTTAGTTTAATAAAAATACATTAAATATACTTAAACTAAACCAATCATAACACAACATATCGGCGTGTACAAGAAGAATGTATGCTAAGAAGGTAAATCTAGCGTTAGTCTTATTTTATGAAGGGTTATCTTCTAGTATAAACATGGTCAAGAAAACTAATCTCATGTTCATGGTCAAGGGTATTTCCTACCTTTCAAGGACTACAACTAACCCTAATATAGGCCAAGAACAAGTTTGAGACTCGATTTGTAAAACCGCTCCCTTAACCAACATGTAAAGATGTGTTTTCAATAAACAATTTCATGAATCTAAGCATGGTCAAGAAAACTAACATTACGGGGGCAGTTCTGGACGATATCGACGGCCTCTTGATTGGTTAGATACTCCCACAAGCCGTCCGATGCAAAGATTAAAAACTGATCTTCGGGGTAAAGCTTCTCAATGGTGATTGTGGGCTCTGCTTTGAGAATAGGCTTCTCGAATGGCTGGGGCAATCTAAACTTGGACAATAAAGGCTCTCGATTGAACTCTGCCTTTTTCAAATATGCGTCACCAATAGATCTAGAAACCTGAAAGAGAACAAGACAATATCAGTTTATAGCTAGAACAGTTAAAATTATACACAATTTCTTTCGACAACCTTTCATGAAAAATCTGTAATCTGATTACAAACTAATACAAAAAACTAGGGGCGGCAGCGGACCGGATCGACCCCTCAAACCTACTATTTCGGTCGTAGCAGATCGGTTTAATTTAAAAAATAAAAAATCAATATGAACTCAAACCGAAACTAATTCAAAATTTTAAGATGGATTTGGATCAAATTGATTATACGATCGATTTGAGTTCAGATCTAATTTTACAAGAACTGACTCATCGGATCAAGTCGATTAACCGATTGAACTTAAAATTTATATAGAAATAATTGAATTTAATTGGCTTGAGTCAATAACTCACATGCTTGAATTTTATAAAACGAACTGAATCCTACCCAAAAATTTAGGTCGGATTGGATTGATTATCAAGTTAGTTTTGTTCAGATCTAATTTTATAAGAACCGACCCACTGGATCGAGTTAATTTTTTAAAAAAAAAATAGGTCCGACCAGCCGGGTCCCACCCCTACAAAAAACATTGTCATAACAAGAAGGATATTATAAAAGAAATCATAATGAAAAAATCCATGATAGAAGACTGAGGAAAGGACCTGTATTAAGCCCTTCACACGCCAAACGTTGTGCTTCAAGACCACAATCTGTGGATCATCGGGATGCAAAGAGCGTAACTCCTCTCTCACAGATTCCATGCTAGCATTGTGCTCGGTCGATAATTGAATGGCTTTAACTTCTTTAACAGTTTTCTCGAGTCTTCCTAGCACCACCCGAGAATCTCCTGAATTTGCAATATAAAGAAATCCACCACATATTATACTGACCAAACAACACGAACCCACAGAAGCAATCTGTGGTTTGTCGGCCCATTGCTTCTTCACGAGAGATAAGAATTCTTCTTCTGACGCCAAGAATGCCTTGTTAATAACCTCGGCCGATAATCCTCGATTCTCTGATGTTAGTTCTGCACCATGAATAGCTGTCAAGTTAGTAAATATGTGCATAAACAGGTCATTTTTTACTAAGCAATCGGTGCAACTAAATTCGAATGGCATCTAATAACTGAATTTATGAAATATAGATTTCTTTTTCTTTTTCAAGAGAGCATATATGGTAACTCATTAATGAACAGTGAACAAACATATTATGTTCTATAATACGTTATCTTAAAAAGAGGTATATCTCCAATGCAAAACTACTGCTTAAAATTAAGACCACTTTGAGAAATCATTTCAAATGAATACAAATAAATAACATCGTTATCTAATTGGATCAAAGGAGGAAAGAAAATTATTAGGATAAAAACCAAAATAGCCTTCAATATTCAACCAATTTCAAGAATTTAGAACATGATCATATGTTACTATTTGCAATTTCGACAACCAACATGGATAATCACAGATTAGTATTTTGAAGAGACATCTGCAAACAGTAAATGTATCAAAACTCTCCAATAACATAATTTCAATTAAGAAACACTCAAAAACACAAAAGACTACACTAAGATTAAGCTCAAAACAAAAAAAAAAAGATTGATTGTAAACGAACACGGAACGAGTATAAACATGATATTAAACAAGTAGAAGAAAAATACTTCTGATATGGCTAAAAAGATGATCATTTACGAACTGTGCAGCTTCTGGACCTCCATGGCCATCGTAAATACCAACAAATGTTCCCTGAGGACCTGATTCAGAGAGGCTTACTGGCCCTGATTCAAGTTGGCTATGATCTTCAAGTAAGTTATTGGCTTGAATTACTGCCATGGAGAATTCTCCATTTATATGTCGTCCCAAATCTTTATACCACAGTAACCCATCAACCCTACCGCGGTTTGAATCTCCACCTCGACTAGAATTTTCACCCTCGACAGAAGGCCTCCAGCAGGGCGATACGATCTTCATCAAAGTATCCGAAACCATTCCTTACATATTCTCACCCAAATGATCCAGCAATCAAATCATTCATCAAATGGACACTTAGCTTTTTATCTTTCTTCCCTTTAATATCCAAACAGGATTCACCGGCTCCAGAAATCAAATTCCCATCGATTATTGCGGACAACATTAATTCATCCGAGTATAAAACATAACTTAAAAATATTGAGTGCGCGAACAAACTGCATAAATTTCGAGGAAAAAAATAAATCAAAATTAGATCATTCCCGAGAAAACTGCATGGAACATCAATGCATAGTTTCATCAAGCGTCTATCTTAAACGGAAATTTGAAATGAACTGGTGCTTTCAGAATCCAACCAAATATGCGAAGCGTTTACAATATAGGGTTTGAATAAACGAGCAAATAAAACATTCAAAATGCACGAGACGGACATTGGTAAAACATCAAATTAGTAATCCGGAGGTTTCATAGGACAGATTGTGTATTCATCAGACGTACCTTGGATCCTACTACTTCATACAAATTTGGGGCACTTCCAATGGAGGATTGGTTGCTTTACACCAAGAGAGGGCGAGAAAACATTTACAAAAAAAAAAGCAAATAAATTTCGTAATGGATTTGAGGAATGTTCCGACAGAAAAAGCTGTCAGAACGTTGAAACGAAAGAGGTAGATCTCGAAGCAGAGAGAATTTGCGGGACTTTGATTGGCTCTCTTTCGTTTCTCCTCTATTTAACAAATTTTCTCTCCTCCTAGGAGAAAAGATCCATCTTCCATGGATTCGGACTCCATTACAGCAAAAGGCCCGTTCTTCCATGGGCTTTAAAGCAATCGGTGCTCCAATAGAAATGTAAATTTCCACACCAATGGCAATTAAACCGTGTAAATTGTAATGATGGATCGGTTCGGTTTTGTTTTTGAAGTCACAACCAAACCCTAATTGTTGTAATGAAGAAAGCAAAAACAATTCGGACAGATGTGATGGTGACTCACAAACCAAACGAGACCGGAAAGAGTGGGTTGAAGGTCTCAAAAGTCGATTCATGGTTCGTTTTGCATGAAATTTATGAACTTATTTTGAAATAACAAAAATGAAATAATTTTAATTGAATGAAAAATGCAATGATTTTGTTTTTGGAAAATAATTTTGAATTTCATTTTTGAGTAGTATTAAGTTTACTTTCTTATCATATATTTTTACTGTACACGATGATATTTCGACTTGCGATTTGTACCATGAATATACTGCATATTATTTTTATTTTAATACATTTAAATTAAACTAATTACCGCTCAGTACATCAGTGTATACAATAAGAATGTATGCTAAGAAAGTAAATCTAGTATTACTCATTTTTTATTTTCTAGAAATCACACTATTTTTAAGATCAATTCTTGCTTTTGTTCATCATCCAATCCAACAAAATTGCTCGAAACCAGCTTATATTATCTCAACACCAAGTATGCACTCGTGAGTTTGTGATTTGTCATTGACTTATTTGAAGGAATATACGAAATTTACACGAATTCTACGATTCAAAATGTCCCTCAGAGAAAGCAATGAATAAATCTAGGTAGTTTAATACATACATATTTATCATCTCTTCTTAACTTACTTACTAACATGTCGAGTTATGATTGATGCAATTAATATTATAAATAATTATTCAATTATGATAAATTAAAAATCTTCTAATTTGATCAATCAAAACTCGACACGTCAAAAGTAAGTTAAGAGACTATGTTAAGAAGGTGAACATGATACTACTTAATAAATCTGTATCAATTCAAGAATGCACTTATAGATACGTTACAGAATTACTCGAAGTCAAAGCACAAGCTTTGAATTGGTTTTTACTCTATAATATGTTTTATCAGCTAAAATTTTAATTAGCGTCGTTCTTTTATTCGACACTCAATCGTCATGTTTTGTTTTCTAATTTAAGATATCAATAATTTTGGGTATTTTTGGTAAATATAATTAATTTTAACGACCTGTCAAGAATAAAAGAAAATGTAATAATAATTTTATATTTTTATTTAACTCATTCACAATATAATTTTCACTCCTTCATTTTAAAAAAATAAATAAATATTGTTACAAATTTATAATCTTTTCAACAGTTTCAATTCTACTTAAAAATAAATTATGTTAACTAAATAGATGATATTTTTAAAATTAATAAAAAATATAATGACAGATGTCTATCATAATTATGATAAAATTTAAGAATTTATTTGATAATTTATTAATACTTTTTAAAATTTAAAATCTCTATTAAGCGTACATTTATAATTAAGAACGTAAATTATTATTTACCTTTGAAAACAACAATTTTAACTTTTGATGGCATGCAATAGCGGAACGGGAAGGCATTGTATTGTGACAACGACATGTCGTAACGTACTTAAGATGCGATAACACGATAATGTCCAACAGAGAGCCCAGGACTCAGGAGTAACAAGCCGGAGATTTCAGATCCGCCGCGAAATTCATCGGACCCTTCTCATCCTCCCCCTTCGCCATCTATAGCCCTCTATAATTCGCATTCGAACTCATTTCAGTAAAAAAAAAATCTTCTTTTGATAGAATCTGTTGTCTTTTGATTTGATATCGATTCGTAAGCTGCATAGGATTGTTGTTTTCCTTTGAATGCCGAAAAGCTATGCCGCCCAAGTCCCAACCATCGAAGGCCGATTTAGCAAAGAAGCAGAAGATCGTGGAGGATAAGACCTTCGGTTTGAAGAACAAGAATAAAAGCAAAAATGTCCAAAAGTATGTTCAGAGTATGCAGCAAGCAGTGCAGCCCAAACCTGACCCGACTAAAGTTGCTGCTAAGGTCTGATTCGTACCCTTATTCTTCCTGTTTCTGAATGTTCGTTTTCGAAATTGATTCGAAGCTTAATGTTTAGCTTTGTTGGGTTGACAGAAAAAGAAGGAGGAAGAGAAAGCAAAAGAGAAGGAACTGAATGATTTGTTTAAAATCGCAGTTACTCAACCAAAGGTCCCAGTTGGTATGTGGCCTTGTTACTGTGTTCTTGTGATTCTCATTGCTTTTACTCTTGTTCTTTGCACAAAGTTTGATGGTTTTTTTTTTTTTTTTTTAATTTTTGAACTTGGTAGGTGTTGATCCCAAGTCGATATTGTGTGAGTTTTTCAAAGTGGGGCAGTGTGCAAAGGGATTTAAGTGCAAATTCTCCCATGATTTGAATGTTCAGAGGAAAGGTGAAAAGATAGATATCTATAGTGATAAGCGTGATGAAGGTGAGTGATTAGATTTTGATTTTTTGTTCGGTTTTATCCTGAATTATATTTTTCCATTTCATATTAATTTTTATTTTTGTTTTAATTAAGAAACAATGGAGGACTGGGATCAAGAGACACTGGAGAAAGTTGTGGAGTCCAAGAAGAATGAATATAACCAGAATAAACCGACAGAGATTGTATGTTTGTCTTTAAACTTTTATCAATTTCCAATGTCTGAATCTAGTTTTTTTTAGCATATTTGTATTTTACAAATTTGACTATCTTAACTATGCGTTTGGGAAATGTATTTTGCATGCGAAAGACAAAGGAGGTTCCATTTAAAGCTTAAAGTAATGTCTATGACTAGAGCATAAAAGCCCCTTTGGTTATATAGCCTCCAAATTGTAACAAAAAGGGTTTAAGAAATATTGGGCTTTAGAGCTGAATTCTTTAAGTATTTGTTCTTAGACTCCTGAAGAGATTGATGAAGGGAAGTTTATGCTGTATTTTGATGATATTATGGAATTTCCCATGCTGTATATTTGGTTAAAAATCAGCTAGTCATTATAGAATTGAAGCTTTTTAAGGGAAATTGCCTTTTTACAAACATAATATAAGATGGATTTTCTTTGACATATTGACTAGCTTGTGTTCACTTGTTAGTTTAAGTTCTTTACTTAGTCTTTCTAGAGCCATTTTAAATTTCTTTGAGCCTATAATCTGATAAAGTCTATCTAATCCAGCAACAAAAGAAAAATAGATAAAAAGAAAATATAGATTAAGTAAGAAAACGAGTAAATCTCATGAACAAAAAATGGTGAGCAATTAATTGAGTCTCTCCTCACTCATTTGGTGAGCAATTGATGGAGGCTCACATCTCCCCCAAGTTTTTCCTAAAATCCTTGATAACCCTAAAAACCAGACTCTAAGATATTTATATTAACTCAAATCTAGGTCTATTGATTTAACATAAAAGATAACACAATTAAAAATGGCCGCATGGACTAAGCTTAGTTTGAGGCCTTATCATGTTGTTCTCATACACTTTCTCTACGAAAGACAATGACATAAGTTCGATTGCTGCTTTTTTTTTGTAGGTTTGCAGGTACTTTTTGGATGCAGTTGAAAAGAAACAATATGGTTGGTTCTGGGTTTGCCCAAATGGTGGCCAAGATTGTCACTACAGACATGCCCTTCCTCTGGGCTATGTTTTGAAATCTCAAATGAAGGCTCTTCTCGAGGAAGAAAAGGATAAGCTTCCAATCGAGGAAGAGATTGAAAATGAGGTGATAAAACTTTTCATGTTAACTTTGTTTAAATTGAGTGCGTGTAGTTATGGACAAGTTGTCTCCCTTTTTGGATAATTATCAATATAGACCTTCTAGTTAAAATTTTTCAAGTGATACCTTAAACTTTTAATTATATTAAGAACTATGAACATCTTTTAAATGACAGCTTGAACTTTTAATTATATTAATTAATATTTTTTTAGTATGAATTTATTTTTAATTGACACTTTAAATTTTATCAACATGCATTCTAGCATCAAGTTCTCATTACTATGCATTTATTACGAATCAATTTTGATTTTTTTTATTCTAATTTTTCATTTTCAGTCATCTTAATGTATATATAATGATTATAAAAAATAAAAGTAAATTGTAAAAAGATGCTTAATTAATTTAAAGTTTATGATAAAGTGTCAGTTGATAATTGCTAAACTTTGAGGTATTAATTGATATATAAAAGTTTAAAGTGTTAGTTGAAAGATAATCATCTTTTGTATTGTTAATTGATGCAATTAAAAATTTAAGATGTCATTTGAAAAATATTTTACCTATGAGTATTCATTGATAATTACCCACCTTTTTCTATTTTTCTGCATTTTATAATAACTCTTTTTTGATCCATTTATTTAATTTTTTAATCTCAGCGTTCAAAAGTCACAACCTCAACACCCATGACTCCCGACCTGTTCTTTCAATGGAAGAAGAAGAAAATGGAAGAAAGAGACGCAGGTTTGGCTGCACAACAAGCCGAGAGGGCTAAAAATGATCGGATGAGGTTCTGTACTAGCATATTGCATTTTTGATTTCATATTTTGTCTAGAATACGTCGTTTTACGTCGTTTTTATTTGTTTTAGTGGTCGGGAATTGTTTCTTTCGAATGCAAGCTTGTTTGTTGATGATGCCGAGGCATTTGAACAGTATCAAAGAGAAGAAGAACCTGAGGCTGATGAACACCAGGTAATGCTCGGTGATTTGCGATTTTATTCTCGACTATGCTATTTTTGTTCTTGATGCTTTAATTTTTTGAATGTGGTATCAACTCCTTAGATTATAAACTGCAATTTACATCATGACGTTTGAGTTCATTTAAGATTAGACTACAAATTCTTTTTTTTTTTTTTTTGCAAATGTAACCTGCATGTTTAAACTGCTAGTAATTTGGATATTGACTTCAATTTATAGTTTAAATTCATCACGTGTACACAATGTTTTACATTTGATCATATGTTTGAGTTTTGTATTGATTTCTATCCTCTTTAATTTCCATAGCGTGATTTTGAAATTTATTTTTCTCTTCAAAAATGATTTTGAACTTAGTTAAAAGATGACAAAAAATTGAAATTGGGTTAGAAATTGTCAGTGTAAAAAACCAGAGGTTAAAGCAAATTTGGTAACTATTAGTGGTGGAAATATAGAATTTTGATTTTGGAAAAAATTAAAATCTAATTGCAAATGATTTCAATTATAGTCTGAATTGCATTTGGTTACCTGTGGATCTTCCTAGAATAGTTAATTGAAATACTCATATTTGCTTTTGGATGCTCGAAAATGGTTAAAAGCGAGTCTGCTTATCTTGAAATCTAAATCAATTAACAGGCCAAAGATAGACCCGAGACAGGCGGACCAAGCGGCTCAACTGGAATGGTCGAAAGTTCTGAAAATGCAACTTTCGATGACGATGACGACGATGACGAGCTCGATATGGAAGAACTGGACGAGCTTGAAGCAAGTTTATCAAGAATGTCGATTCGGATCGATGAGGCAGGCATGAAGGCATCTTGAGACAATCGACGCACTAGTTTTGCTGTGAGTTAAGAAGAGAATATATTTGGCCAGCTTTCTTTAATTGGCTTGGCAATTTTGAGTTATGATGAATCTGTTTGGAATGAGAGATACCCTTTTCATGGATGATTTGCTTTGATTTGATCTTTTTTGCCCGTTGTTAAACTCTTAGTTTTAGCCCCAGAAAGACTTCAATTTTCCTTTTGATATTTCCTTAGTTTTCTGTGTATGATTTTAAAACCAATGGATAAAGAATAGTTTGGTATTTTCTTATAATTTTAATTAAACATATATCTGTTCTCAATGAGTCTGAATTTGACACGATATTACTATCAGACTTTGATCAAAACGTATTTGACTAGATATGAAGATGAATTTTGCTTTTTTTAATAATCTCGTGCTTGTTCGATACTTAGATTGTTCAAATAAGGGTGGATGTGTTTTGATTTGGTTATGTACAATCCCATAATCGGAACTAGTTCGATTCTGAAAATAGAGTATTAGAACAGGAACTGTGGGTTCTGCGATGGAAGTGAAACTGTGAAATACAGTTGGCTAATGGAGTCTGGTTTTCTAGACTAAGTTGATTAAATTGAACTAGCTCGATAGAATGAGATTCATGGATTTCCATAATTGTGTTATTGAATGGGTCGGAGAGTTTGATAAAACTCGATTGATTGATTTGTCTTACTCTCGCTGTATGTTCGTCGATGATAAAATAAGTTGAATCTTTCAATGGAGAGACATTAAGATCTTGTCAATGGAGTCCAATATAATGGCTGTAAACGAGACTGAAAAATACAGAGAGAAAAACAAGTTTACAGAGAAAGACAACCTCGGATAGATGAAAAACGACAAGAACAGTTGACACACGTTCCACACTGAGTCAATACAACGGATAAGCTCAACCCATGGCAGTTCTCCCAGTCTGTGACATCCCCAATTTCATGTCTGGTATTCTAACCCAAGAGCCCAAGAGAAAAACGACATTTTGGACTGATTGAAGCTGGGCCGAAGAGCATAGAAAATGGCCGTCAAGGGTTTCTGATATTTCAAAAGTCTGCAAACGCAGACGAAGAAGCAAATCACTGCGCTTTGCTCTCCAAAATCGAGAGCCCCCACAATTGAAGATGTTGCGAACGATTGATTGTCATTTTCGTACCATTCGCCATCTTCCAATTCTTTCTTCTCATGTTCGTGCTGTTCTGAAACTCTCGAGTTCGAGCTTTCTACCTTCCTATGGAAAGCTTCACACTCTTTCTCTCTCTAAGAACTTGGGATTTTATTCAGCCGGTGATGCTTCATATTTTTCACGATTCGGCTCTAGAATTGGAGATTTACGAGCAGCGAATTCTGGATCAGTTGTTCGCTGTATTTCCTCTTTGCCCTCTTTGGGATGGAACGATCCCTTGTCTTACTCCGAGGGAAATGAACGAAACGTTGACGATGATTTTAGTTATGGTAATTCAAGTAACTTGGAAGAAGATGCTAGGCCCGCCATTCCTGTCAGAGCTTATTTCTTCTCGACCAGGTTTGTCTTCTGTTTCCCAAGCTTTTATACATCAATTTCACTTGATTTAGTGCTTTTTGTTTGCTTATATTGAGCATTAGTATGCTGAGAAGCTTGTTTAGCTGGATTTGGTTGTCTTCTGCGTGATTCATGAATCAATCAACCAAAAAAATTCGGAATTTTGATCTTTCTTCTTATTGTCTTTCATGGTTTTAGCGTGGACTTGAGGAGCTTAGTGGAACAGAACAAACCCAACTTCATCCCACCGACATCTCGCATGACAAATTACATAGTTCTTAAGTTTGGAGATCTTTCCAACTGCAAAGTAAGTTCCTTTATTCTATCATTTTTTTCTTATATTTGACCTCGGAATTCACCTTCAGTTGTCGCACATTGGTTGGTTTTGACTAAGAGTTTCCTCTAATGTTTGTCGGTTTGTTCTCGTAAATGTTTTTTAGAGGATTGAGCTTGCTTAATTCGTTAACTAGTCAAAGATATTATGATTTTGTCTTTGTTGTTTTTCTCGCCTTTTCTGAGAAGAATTTGCTAGTGCTCGAAGTTTTTTCGCTGTAATTGTGAATTTTCATAATGAAATGTAAAATGAGTCTAGTTTATGCGCTTATTCATATACTACTATTTCAATTATCGAGTCAATAAAAGCATCATTTGAAGTCAATTCATTGTTTCAGAATATGGGTGCTTGCATAAGTGGAAGCGATTGCTGTTTCATGGTAGTATTCCAGTACGGGTCCATTGTTTTGTTCAACGTTCGAGAACACGACGTTGATGGGTACTTAAACATTGTACAGACGCATGCATCAGGATTGCTTCCTGAAATGAGAAAAGACGGTAAGTGTTGTGTTGAATGCTGAATCTTAAGATTTGTATCACGTGTACTTTCTCATTGGCATCAAATTGAACTGTAATCTTTTGTTTCTTAAAATAGTACTTTTTTATTTAACCTATTTTGAAGGATTTGATTATATTTAGCCAGATATTGGAAAATTCTATGTCATCTGCAAATGATTTCTCTTGAATTCATGATAAGTTTTTGTCACTGGAAAATTCTCTGCATGTGCTCTTTACTCGATGATATTTCACTCGGTTTTCTTTCCGGTCCGCATCCTCCCTCGGTGAAGTGCAGGGTGAAGAGTTGTAATAGATTTCTATCTGTTGTTTGATTTTCATTTAACGCAGAATTTTCTTTTTAAACAGAGAAACATAATATTTTTCAATACTTGATTGGTTACGGTCCTGTATGGTCATGCTCCAAAATGAGTTCAAACCGAAACCATAAAATACAGAGCTATCCCGATTTGTTCCGGTCCGGTTTCAATATTTAAACAAAAAAAAAAAAGAGATAAAAATACAAGATATTTTTTTTATTGTATTTGAGTCGGGTTCTGAGTGTTTGGTATCATTTTTAAATTTTTATTAATTTTATTTAGTTTTGAGTTAGATTTTATATGATTTCGGTCTTTTTGACCTACAGTCCAGTTTCGTTTTCACGGTTTGTAAAAATTTGGACAGGAACCGGACTAAAACCGGCAGTTCCGGTCTAGTTTTACCCACCCCTGACAATTGCTATATTCAGTCGCATTTAGATTCTAATTTACTCAAGGATTCTAATTTAATCAAGTTTTATTATTTGATTTATGATTTCTTAAACTCTTTGCCTTTCATGAGTAATATATGCTCAGCGATCCATTTTAAATGGAGTAATTATCTGAACTTGATTGTGTTTGGTGATTGTAGAATACGAGGTAAGAGAGAAGCCTGATTTGAACACGTGGATGGAAGGTGGATTAGATTACATAATGCTTCAGTATTTAAACATTGACGGAATTCGAACAATCGGTAGTGTTCTTGGTCAAAGTATCGCTCTCGATTACTACGTGAGACAGGTAATAATTCAATCTCCTCCACAGCTATAAATATATAATAAAAAATTTACAATAATGGCATAGCTTCAAATGTTTATCCCCTCTTAGGTTGATGGAATGGTTGCAGAATTCACCGATATAAACCGGGAAATGGAAATTACCGGAAAGTTCAAAATGCAGAGAAAAAAGTTGTTTCAGTTGGTGGGAAAAGCAAACTCTAATCTTGCTGATGTTATTCTTAAGCTTGGGCTTTTTGAGAGGTATTAGCTTAATTTTCGTAGTTTCAATATCAATATCTTCGGATTTAAACGATGATTAATTTTTATTTTAAGGGTAATATTATATTTATCATATATTTTTATTGTATATGTTAACTTGTTAAATTGTGATTGATGTTATAAATATTATAAATAATTATTTTAATTGTAATACGTTAATGAATTTTAACTAGACCAATCACAGATTGATATGTTCATGTGTACAATACAATAGTATATTTCGAAAACGAAGATCTACTTGAGTATGACGAAGTGTGGTTATTTTTGTGGATAAGTCGATAAATGATTAAAGTTCTTAGTCGTTTGCAAGCTAGTCGTTTAGTTTTGAATCTTTCCAACAAGATGGGATCACTACTGATTGAGCTTTTTTTTTCTCGATATTTTGTATATTTTTTTCGTGTTTTCCTTTAAAAAACAGCTATTCGGTTTCTTTTCAGATCGGACATAGCATGGAAAGATGCAAAATTTGCACAAATATGGGAATATTTGAGAGATGAATTCGAGTTAACTCAGAGATTTGCCAGTCTCGACTTTAAGTTGAAGTTCGTGGAGGTACGCGTATGAACTATTGACTCGTTTATTACGAGGAATGCTAAGTTTATCTTGTACGGGATGAGTATTTATTTTTATTTTTTTTTCTGGGTGGCAGCATAATATTCGATTTCTTCAAGAGATTCTCCAAAACCGGAAGTCGGATTTCTTGGAGTGGCTGATTATCGCTCTGATTGGAGCTGAAATTCTTTTATCTCTCTACGACATTGTCCACCGATCGGGCAATTTGTAGAGAAAACAAATACCTCTCGAAAGTATCGAATTTGTATATATTTAACATCTTCTATTACAAAGTTTTGATCTCAGTTAAGCCTATAGCATTTGGGCTTAATATACCAAATTTCTCTTGCGTGGAATGATTAATCTCATGTTATTGAACATTAGGAGTTAATTGATGAGATTAAGGATGTATACGTCTGTTGGAGTACATCTAATTTTAATGAAAATAAAATAAAATAAATATATTTTGATATTTTAATTTTAAAATTAGAATTAGGTTTGTAATCAAGATCAGAGTAAAACTGGATAAAAAAATCTAGTCGGGTCTCGATTAGTCTTGATTTTTTTGATAAACTAAATTCAAGATTAACTAAAACTATTAATAGTAAAATTAATTAAAATTTGACAAAAAAATAATACTTAATATAATAATATGAAATATTAAATAAAAAGTAGATTAATTGATTATAAAATTACAATAATTATTAAAATTATAATAAGAAAAAAATTTAAGACACATTTTTATTAACGTTATTTACTACATTATTAACCATTAATAATGACCGTTTAATTATAAGGAACATAGTTAGACATACTAGACCAAAACATTACGGTATGGTTTAGGTGGTTTGTCTACCCCTGATGTAAATTATTATCAACGGTGGAGATTGTAGATGGAAAGAAAATATCTTCTCCACCGTTGGATGGGAATTGCACAGTCGTATAAATAAAGCCATTCCGGCAATCGGCTATTTTCTTCTTCACCGTTGGATCGGAATTGCGTGGTCGTATAAATAAAGCCATTCGACCAATCGGCTGTTTTTATCTGTCACTTTCTCCTTCGACCTCTCTGTCCCTCTCAAGCTCGATCTACCATCTTCTCTCTCTAAACGCGCGCCAAATACAAAACTTATATAGCTTCACAGGTACTGTTGTGTTTTTCCTTTTCTTCTACCGCGGATGAATTGTTGAACGTGTATTTGCGTGTTCGTTCATGTGGTTAGGGTTTCAAATTTGATGGCGGAGGCTCCGAATAGTCCGGCCTGTGGGAGTCCCGACAGTGGCGGTGAGCAAACTCCGAGCACCGTCGTGCGAGAACAAGACCGATATCTTCCTATCGCTAATATTAGCCGGATCATGAAGAAGGCGTTGCCTGCAAACGGAAAAATTGCTAAAGATGCCAAGGACACCGTCCAAGAATGTGTCTCTGAATTCATCAGCTTCATCACCAGCGAGTATTCTTCTCCTCTTTGATTATGTTGGACACATTTTCCCCTTATTTATGCCTTTTTAATTGGAATTTTTACTTCCCTTCAGATTGCTCGGAATTCTGATTTCTGATTGTTGTCGTTTTATTTAAGATTTATTGTGATGTAGAGTCATTTGGTTTGGTTTCCTGAATTCAAGTAATCTCAACATTTCGGAACTTTTATTTTTATTGTTTTAAACTTTTAACATCGGATTTGAAACTTGTTTGTTTTAGGGCGAGCGATAAGTGCCAGAAAGAGAAGAGGAAGACTATCAATGGTGACGATTTGTTGTGGGCAATGGCAACTTTAGGATTTGAGGATTATATTGATCCTCTTAAGGTGTATCTAAATAGATACAGAGAGGTAAAGTCTGGCTTTCATCTTCTTTTTTTCTCAACATTTACTGACGACTCTGCTTGGCTTCCTTTTTCTTCCCTTAATTGTTTACTAATTGGTTCATTCAAATGATTGCTCAATTACCTGGAATGATATTGGATATTCTATTTTAGATGCCTCTGGCCTGTGAGACTTACACTGGACCTAATTAACGTTAGTGTGCAATTTTACATTTTAATAAGATGATTAAACTTGAGACACAGCAGCATTAGTTATTTATTTTTCATGGATGTATTGAGGGGAATCGATTACCAATAGAATTTCTTTTCGATTTACTGTTTATTAAGCTTTTCATTTCATCATAATGTTCTAACCACTCTTCCTTTTCTTTTCTTACCAATCTTGGTGGGTTGATTACGATGCCAGTTGGAGGTAAATAATACCACAACCTGATTCGTAGTTTGTTTCTCTTTTATACCAAACCTATGGTTATTTTGGTTTTATTTGTTATACCCAGTAAAGTTCAATTTACGAGTTTTCGCAGGGTGATGCCAAAGGGTCTGCTAGAGGTGGGGATAACTCTTCTAAACGAGACACAGTTGGTGTCCTTCCTAATCCAAATTCACAGGTTTAGTTTTAGCTTGATTTCCATCAATGTCACACTCTTTACTATGCAATAATTTATTTGATCCCTGTCTTGATGTATAATTTTTTTCCTTATTACAAAATGACAGTTCCTGCCACAAGGGTCAATGAGCTATATCAATTCTCAAGTAATACTCTTATCTTTTTCACTTCATTTCTCACTGGCGTGGGGAAATCACCCAGAAACATTATTCTTCTGTTGTAGATTGAAGAAACACTGATAGTTTTGAGACAATTTCTTTAGCTAGCATAGTGATAATAAAGGGTGAAGACAATTTCTTTTGCTAGCATAATGATAATAAACTGTTGAGACAATTTTTTTTGCTAGTGTTGATTGCAATTTTGATTACCTGTTTAGGGTTGACTTTTTGTCGAATCCGGCTTGAATTTACAGTTGGTGAATGATGCACTTTCATCAAATTACTTTGCTGTTTGTTCTATCGGTCCAAAAACTTGCAAGTCGATCTCTACCCGTGCATCTTTTATCTATTAGATTTTTTATCCATATAATAAACCATCCAGGCATACCAATTTCTGCATATTTTATCCTTAACAAGTTTATTTCTTTACTATTGGTAAAAAAAATACTATTTTGGACAAAGAGTGTAGGAAACTGTTTTTTTAGTATTGATCAGTGGTTTTTCTCTTTGTTTTTATAGTGGATATAGCCAGTTAGTCACGGTAAAACTTTTGGTACGAGTTATGATCTAGATAATATGCCAATGCTTTCCTATATTCTTCACTCCTTGTGCCGATAAGACCTATATTATATAGTAGATCAATTTCCAGCCCCATATCTCGAAAATTATGTAGAGCTCCATTTAGTTTGATGGTCATTCCTTGCCCGTTACTTGGCTATAGGATGATGGCTTCAACTTTTGTGTATAGTTTCTTACACTTTCTGTGCTGAGGGTGGTTACGTATTTGTGCGACCATGAAATGTGTGTTTCGATTAGGAGGGTCGATTGGAATATGTTAGTTGTTTTATCATCACATCGTACTGACGTGCTTTTTTTTTGGGACAATTATTGTGTTGCAGGGACAGCATATGATCATACCTTCCATGCAAACCGAGTAGGAGTTCTTAAGTGTTTAGCTTGAAACTTTCTTCGAAGATCTGGTGAGTTTGAATACTTGAATTCCAAACCCGAAAACCATCTTTAATTTTAAATCATGCTTTTGTTTTGCCAAAGGGTGGGCTTCTATTTTGCTAGCCCCCTATTAATTAATATTATTACGCACTTTGTGTTCATTTGTGCAGTGTTTGAATCTTCTGACTCGTTTTTTTTTCCGAGTTGCTAACTCAGTAGAGTTCTATCTTATTTTTTTATAGGTAAAATAGTATTTACTGTTCATATTGCGGTCAAAATAAGTAACCCCAAGCACTGTAGAAAAAAAGCTGATGATATTTGGTGAAAAAGGAAACACAGGAATTTCGAATTACACTGACAAGCAACGAACTTGGAAAGCAGACCAAGATTGGTCAAACAAGAACACAAAGTGCGTAAATTATTCCTGGAATGTACCCCAAGATGGTGAGCAGCAAATCAATCCAGAACTCCATCTGCATTTTTTTTAATATTAATTGATTTATAAATATAATAAATAATTATTTTAATTATATTTTATTAATTAAATTTCAGTTAAATTCATAAATACGTATTAGAAAAATATATATTGAGAAATTAAATCTTACATCAATCTTAAAAACATCGTTGTTTAGTTGAGAAGTTGGCTTGTACTTACCCGACAACCGAAACGGAGGAAGACTCCGAGGGGCGGCAAGAATATGGCCAGTATCACCTCTATCACCGTCGCTGAACCCATTTTCTCCGACTTTGACGGCGGAGATCGAAAGAGGTTGGAGGAGCTAAAAAGGCGAGAGACGATGAAACCTCCCCAAGTAAAACAGTGAGACCAGCTGGAATTGTCTGTTGCCACGTGTCCAACACGTGTGAGGTTTGAGTATTTTGTTACGTGTCCACCTCCCTTGTCGTTCTAGAGAGAAGACACGTCAACGCTTCTTGGAAGTGAAATTGGAAGAATCGTGTAATATAAATATTAAAATATACAAATAAATAAATTAATATTATTTATGATATTAAGAATAGAAACGGTGGCACGTATTTTCCTCCGACGAAGCCCAAATTTCTGACACTTGAATCTTACACTAATCGCCTCATTCAGCCCTCGTCGCCGCGTAATTACCTCGAAAGTTCTAGCTTCCAAGCGCTCAAATCTCCTCTTCTTTTTCAAATGGGCTCAAGCTCACTTCCCTTCCTTTTCTGAACCATCCACCAACTCTCTCACGTCCGTTCTCTGCCTCTTGCCCTCCCTTTTCAGGCACAAGAAGTTCTCCGATGCTGAATCTCTTCTTTTTCCCTCAATCGCTTCCGATCGTCGTCATGAACTTCACAGGGTTATTCTTCACCACAGTCGCCACCTGCCCAGGCCTTCAAAAGCTCTTTTGGATACTTCTATTGGGGCTTATGTTCAAATTGGGATGCCCCGCCTTGCTGTTGATATTTTCAAGAAGATGAAGCGGCTTAAATTTTGGCCTAATTTACTGACTTGCAATGCGTTGATTAATTCTTTGGTAAGATACCCTTCTTCTCATTCCTTAACTTTGCGTTGAGAAATTTTCAATGATTCAATCAAGCTAGTTGTGATCCCGAATATTTGGAGTTTTAACATTATGATATATGGATATTACTTGGAGAATAAGTTCATTGATGCCTTTAGAGTGTGTAAATAAGATGGGTGAGTTCGGATGCAACCCAGATAACGTGTCTTATAATACCATGGATTATCCAAAAAGTGACTTTTAAATGAAGCTCGTCACTTGCTAGTTGATATGAAGAATAGAGGGATTTTGCCAAATCGAAGCACAGAAAAAATATTTTGGTCTGTGGGTATTGTAACTTAGGATTGTTGAAAGAAGCAAAGCAGGTTATAGAAATAATGAATCAGGTAATTTACTTCCGGATGTGAGGACATATAATATCTTATTCAATGGTTTTTCTAAAGAGGGTAAGATCGATGAGGCTTTCAAGCTTCGTGATGAGATGGAGAAGGTGAAACAATCCCCTGATATTGTCACATAGAACACACTTATCAATGGGTGTTTTGAATGGCAGGATAGTTCAGATGTTTTTACTGTGATTGACAAGTTACGAAAAAGAGATGTTAAGCCTAAGACAGGAAGGGAAGATGAACGAAGCGAAGAACACTGTCCGAGAAATGAAAGATAGTGGATTTTCTCCCAATTGTGTTACTTACAATACTTCAATAAATGGGTACTGTAAAGCAGGAGATATGGCAGAAGCTTTTAAAATGATGAATGAAATGTGTAAGAACGGGTTGATATGGACAATTACACCCTAAATATATTATCCATTGACTTTGTGGGATGAAGAAATATGAAGAAGCATACAAATTACTTCTCAGTGCGAATAAGCGGGGATATATACTTGATGAGGTGAGCTATGGGACTTTCATCATGGGGTACTTGAAAAGGAAAATAAAGCCTTTAAGTCTTTGGGATGAAATGAATTATAGTGGTACTTATAATTCTTTGATTGGTGGGTTGCCTATGTGGCAAAACTATTCAAGCTGCAGAAAAATTGAGTGAACTATTGGAGAATGGTTTGGTTCCTGATGAAACAACATACAACACAAGTATTCATGGTTATTGCTTGGAGGGAGATGTTGATAAAGCATTACATTTCCACAACAAAATGGCTGAGAATTCTTTAAAACCAGATGTTTTTACGTGCAATATCCTTCTTCGGTGATTGTGTCGCGAAGGTATGCTAGAAAAAGCACATAAGCTTTTGAATAGATGGGTTTCGAAAGGTAATGATATCGATGTGGTTACTTGCAATACATTAATTTCAAGTCTATGCAAAGAAAGGAGATTTCAGGAGGCCTTTGATTGTCTTACAGAAATGGAAGAAAAGAAATTGGGGCCCGATAAGTATACGTATAATGCCATTTTTCAAGGGCTAAATGAGGCCGGTAGGATTAAATCAGATCAATTAACCTACCCGATCCGACAGGTCGGTTCATAATGCCATTTTTTAATTTCTAAAAACACTTCAAACTTCGACATTTTTTGCAAGTGTATCTGGCTTTTGTATTTTAAATCAGTTAAACTTATTATAGAAAAATTACTAAATTGATGAGATGCACTCACTTATCATTGAACAATCTTCATACGAAGAGAATTGTAGTTGTACTTTATGCATTTAATATGAGTTTTAGAATCTGAAATGTCAACAGGGCGTGACCACTGTAACACAAGACTGACGTGGCACAGTGCCATTGGATAGAAACATTAATGACTCAGAGCACTACCAGGAGTACTGTACATGATCCATTCTATACATGGTATGAAACCGTTTAACATAAAGTCTTGTGAACAAAAGAAAGTATGATATTTTCTAAAAGTTGGGTACTGACCCATCCATTATATTTTCTTCGGAGTAGGACAAGTGCTATCCAACTTGTGATTGACATGCTTTAGTGTAATGCAAGTACTGCCTCATTTTTCTAGTTCTAGAAATTGTTTCGAGTAGCAAATTTGAATTGAAAAATTCAGTCTTTTGAGTCTTTCATAGGTCTGACCCTCATCAAAAGCTGCACAATTTGTTCAAGAACCTGTTCTACACTCATCCTTTTCGATTTTTCGCTCACTAAGGTACAATTAAATGTTGCTACTCGAGATCGCAGATTTAGTTTATGTTATGTTTTGGGATGTTGTTTCAGGGGGTGGCAATCAGATCTGATCGACCTTTTAAACCGACTACTTGGGTCAGATGGGATCAGTTCTTCATTTAAAAAAAAAAATCGATTTGATCCTAAACTGAATCCAATCTAAAGTTTCGAATCAGATTAATTTACGATCAAACTGAGGGTCGAATTAAATTTTATGAGAACCAACTTGTCGGATAAAATCAAATTTTTTTGAAGAAATGATTGAATTTTAGCTGGTTATGGTCAATAATCTGCGAGTTTGAATTTTACAAACCCGAATATGAACCTAAACCGAAACCAATTTAAAATTTTGGGCCGAATTGGGACTAGACCTATTATTCAATTGGTTCTAGTTCGGATCTAATTTAATAACACCCGATCTAGTGGATCATATTCATTTTCTATCAAAATCTTATCCGAATTCACGGGTCCCATCCTTCCTGCTGATGCTGTTGTTAGCAGTGCTTTCCAAACAACATCAATTGTTTCGTAAATTAAATTGTTTCTATGCATCGATTATTGAATTCTGTGGTGTTGTTAGAACTTTGGAGGATTGATTGAATGCATGATATATTATATGCATTTTGTGACATTAGAATAAGATATTTTTTTTCTAAAGCAAACCGTGTGACATATAATTCTATGTCCCACAAATGACAAAACAGGTCCAGCTATGCAACAACGTGTGGACCTTTGTGCAGTGGAGGCGAGTTAGTTAAACTTCCAATTTCATAGTTTGTTTGTCCTGCTTTTTGTCTGTGTTCTTATATTTCCTGATTAAGTTGATTAGCGTAGCTCTAATCACATGTTAATACTGGATTAGCATAAGATAATCAAGCCTTCGTGGCATCCTATGTGAAACCAAACACAAATCTGTTTTATTTTTCAATTTTTGTTGTTGAGGTCCACACGCATAGACATTAATATGTGATAATACACTTATATGCCGTGGTTTTTATGCTTGAAAAATGTTCGTGTGGAAGAAATAAATCAGAATTCAACTACCGGAATCGGAACTCTGACAGTTGTGGTTACATTTTGTGATAGTTTATGAGATTGATGATATGAAATTGCATTGTTTTTAAGTCATGCACAGGTGTCACCAACCTCGTGTTACACAGTTTTATGTGTATTAATTCCTGGAAATTCCTCTTATATTTTTGTGTTATTTCTAAAATTCGTGTAATATGATGAAATTAATATTGTTTTTTCGACCCTGGAGAGGGTTATTTCTTTCATTTTTTTCCTTTCCACGAGCTCGAGGGGCTCCAAAACCAACAGTTCATCAAGGTTTGATTCTTGTGTTTGATTTTATGTTTGCTTTCCAAGTAGCGGCACGGTAGGAGTGGGCAGAGCTGCACCATTTATGATATTTTAAAAAACATAATAAAACCGGCCCAATCTGAATTTTTGGTTGGTTCTAGTAGTTGGTGTTCGTTTTTTGAATCCGTTTTAGATTGCACCATCAAACTCAAATTGATAGGTTCAGTTCATCTCAGTTTCGAAACAAGTTTGACCGAACCGAGCCTAACCCTGGACGTGGGAGAGATAGAACACTCGAGACTCGAGTGAAATTCAGCTCGGGAATGGATGCCTCGACTGTTTATGGGTCCGAAAGTGGATAATCAGGCACATCCATAGTGAAAATTCACGGTCTTATGAAACCCGAGAGCTCGGTTTGTCGGGTGCTATGAAACCCGAGAGTTCAGTTTGTCGATTAGGCCGGGTCCTATGCAGCATTTGAACAAATTTCGGACATCAAAAGTCGCAGCGGATATGATTTTAAGACATTTCAAACTTAGGTTTGACCTTCTGGGTTCATGACGTCAGCTGATTTCATCATTTTTCAATTATTAAAAATATTTACTTTTATTTAAATAAATAATATTTTAACCGACGTCAGATTGTATCTCTATATAATCCATGCACTCAGTTCTGTGCTTCCTGAACCAGAACAGCCTCCTTCTCTCTCCTCCTCCGCTTTCTCTCTCCTGTTCTTACTTGCTTTCTCTCTCTAAAAATGGATAAAACTCAAGTGGCTTCGCCGCCGAGAACCCCCACTGCTCTTACTTGTCCACCGCCGTCGCTGTATTCACCGTCGTCTTCCTCTTCGCCGCCGGCGTTTTCCTCGCCCACTTCTCTGTCTTCTCCTCCGAGCAATGTCCGGCCACCGGCATCTCCTCCGGCCGTCGTTCTCAGCCCTTGCGCCGCCTGCAAAATCCTGCGCCGGAGATGCGTGGACAAGTGTGTTTTAGCTCCGTACTTTCCTCCGGCCGAGCCCCTCAAGTTCACCACTGCTCATAGAGTCTTTGGAGCCAGCAATATCATCAAGTTTTTGCAGGTATTTTCTTTTCTATTTTTTAATGCTCATATTAAGACCATAAATTCTAATATTGTACGTTTATTTTTATATTATTTTCATCAGAAGATCGTCCATTTTTTCAATTATGGGGGCATGATTGTCGGGAAAATATTGAGAATGTTCTTCAATCGAGTTCGAGTGAGAAACTAAGAACTGGTTTTCTACATTCTGAATATAAAACCATTGCTTACTTTCAATTTCGTTCCAGCTTTTGCCGACAAAAGTTCGTGGGCTATTTTTTCAATATAACGAACCACTCTTTCCTAAAAAAGTTGACAAAAACCTAACTCAAAGATAGAAATTCCAATCCAAAGAATCATTTTTGAAAAAAAGAATAGCTGATTTGACAAATCCGATCATGTTTCAACGGTTCTTGATCTTACTTTCAGGATCTTCCGGAGAATCAAAGGGCAGACGCCGTGTCCAGCATGGTGTACGAAGCAAACGCGAGAATCAGAGACCCCGTGTACGGCAGCGCCGGCGCCATTTGCCACCTCCAGAAACAAGTGAGCGAGCTTCAAACGCAGCTGGCCCGAGCTCAGGCCGACCTAATCAACATGCAATTGCAGCAAAGCAATCTCATTGCCATTTTATGCAAGGAAATAGACAACTCCGGCCAAACTCCGGCTACATTTTTCAACTCTCATCCGAACTCCGTCGACACTACCTGCTTTCTCGATGATTCCTACTCATGGGAGCCTCTCTGGACATGACCACGATCACTTTCTTTTGTTGCTTTTTCTCAATTTTTGCTCGAAAATATGACGCGATAATAATCAGAATAAACTAATTGTAACTAGATTTGGATCGGAATGAGATCGCAACTTTAACTTTCTTTTCCAAACGTAATTTTTTATTCCATATTCTATGGCCGAACCAGTTCGACAGATTCACACAACTCAGTCAATTTCGGACACTGGAATTCATACTTTCTTTTTTTCTAATTCAAATATCATCACGATCCAAATAGTTCACTTCACCACGTTGTTTCAACTTTCTAGTGAAATTAAACGTAGCATTATTGCAAAATAATTGAAACATTAGTATCGATAGTATATGGATGCGTTATATATACATATACAATGGTCGAGGTGTTGCCCGATAATATACTATCTCAGTTGATTACTTGCTGAGAATCATGTTTAGTATGAATGAAATCAGAGCGTGTCTTTGAATCTCAAATTTTGTATTTAATTAATGTCTAATTTTCGCAAAAATAATGGAGGAAAAGAAGCCTCCCTTCTCTTCAAAACTATTGGTCTAGTGAGACAGATTTGGTAACCTAATTTTGTCTTCTAAATGGCTCTTTTATCAACTTCCAGTCAAACCATCCTTTGACTTTAGCCTTCAATATATAATATATTTCGTTTTATGACTACCCAAGATTAGTGTCTGCCCCCACATTGCTCGAAAATATAATTCGACGAGGGTTTATAAGTCTTGTTTCCCTCTCGTAAACCATGATTTTTTATGCTTGATACTGCCCAAAACAGACGATATTAGATAAGTGAGATTTCCCGAGCTTCACATTTTTTTTTATCTTGCATCTTGCTTCAAAACGTGTTATAATAAGTTAGGTTAAAAACCATAATCGTAACACTAGCTAATCGATTAAACACGCTTAGCGAGCCCTAAAATGTGTAAATTGTTACAAGGAAAACACTAATGATGTCACCAATGGCGGCATGATTTAATCTTTTTTTTCTAGATTCTATGTTATTGTCTTTTATTTTAATTAAATAATTAAATAAATTTGTGGATTGTCTATTATATTACAAAGTCCACTTGAAGCGAGGTTGATATGTCCACATCCATTGTCAAGAGTCAAATTCTAGACATGTGTGCTTTTACCTTCAAACTTGAAAGCCTTTGCATTCATGTGTGTAAATGATATTTTCCAAAACCCTATCTTACATGTTCTCTCTTCTTTTTGATATAAACAACTTCTAAAGTCTTCGTACGCGAAAACAGATCTTGTTTATTGTGTTTTTTGCGACGATAATTTCAAATGTCAGAAAGACCGTCTTGGCATGTAAATTGTCGTTAACTTATCGTGTAACACAATTTGCATAATCTTGAACGATTTTACGACTATGTTTCGATAATAACTAAATGCTAAGAAATTGAATAAAATTAACGACCGACCTAGCGAACCCGTTTAAGCTTTTCCAAAATCAAGAAAAGCAAAGTTAGTGCTAGCTAAAGATATTATTAAAGACAAAGTCTAATTGACGTTTTCTATACAATATCTTTTGTAATGATCCAACTTTTCCTTTTTTAGACGTTTTGAGCATTTTCTCAAAAGATATGAGTTGTGGCCACATAGTTGTTCACATCTAACTTGTTTTGTGTGTTAGTCTATAGTCATAAAAACCCGAAAGCAACAAACTCGATCGAGCTTCTAGGTTACACGAAAGTAGACATATCGAGACCTCATACGTTCCTCATAACTAGATAACGTCTAAAATTTCGCCTCTAATGGAATTACCTTATTTTTCTCCTAGGAGAGAAGACATCGTTGTTTGTAGAATATGAACTGCAACTTTGTCAATGCGAAGATGAGGGTCGACCCGACTTACTTTGCAAAATGAAAATTGGAATTTAGCACGACCGATCTCGGGTCTTTTGATAGTCGAGCTCTTAAATTTCATTATTTAAATTTATTTTATTTTTAGACGCGTTTACGAGCCATAAAAAGATGTGTGAGTCAAGCGGTTTAGTTTGTTTTTGGGGATGTCACTCATGTTACCTAGAAGCCATGACATAGAAACTATCGACTAGTAACGAGGCAAGCACATCGGGATTCAATCACAACCAAGAATTTAGATTCTTAGACGGCTCGTATTGATTTTATTGGTCAAAACAAAGACCGATAAACTTTTCTTTCTTAGGGTTTATAAAATCAAAGAGTCGTGACATAAAATACTTGCGTACTAGTTCCATCGTAGCCTTTGTCTCACACCTCTGGACACGAGAAGAAAGACTCGTATGTTGTAGGTGAAGTCAATATTGGAAGTAAGGAAATAGACAAACCCTAAGACCAAACTACGTCGCAAAGGTCAAGGTTAAATTATCGATTTAATCTCGGTCATGCTTTAATTTTACATAGTTTTAACACTATAAATTATCGATTTAGTGACACATCGGTCGAACAGTTATACTTTATCATAATAATTTGACCAACGAACAAACGAGTTTATGATAAAATCTAACATAAGTCGTCATACGTAATTTTACCCATGTTTTTCCATTCTAAGTATCGTCTTTTCGGTGTTCGAGATTCGGAGAGATTGATGAAAAAATGGAAATTGTACATGAAAATTGACCCGATAATCCTATAGATGTGTTGATTTGTGAAAGTCAAGATCGTGCCTAAATTTTAGAAAAATAAGAAAAAGACAAATGTTGAATATTACAAGTGTAACTGAATTCAATCACCAGCTATTTACCTCGAGAATTTTATATTGGTTTTTGGTCCAAATTAACAATTATTTAGTCAAATTAATATATTGATCGATTTGTCTTTTTAGGAAAGAAAGTATGCAGATAATGAAGTGAGAAGGCTAAATTTTAGTCGGTTTAAAATTAAGAATTATCAACTACTATTTTTAAAAGAATAAAAATAAAAAAGTGAATATAATATAATTTTTATTTTCTTTCTATCTAATTAACCCACTTTTTT
>QAOC01041348.1:24208-41383 GCA_003255005.1 Begonia fuchsioides | reverse complement strand
CACCGTGAAAAAAGTGGCCGACGTTGCCTTTAAGGCGTCGAATAAGATAGATTGGGAAGGTATGGCCAAGCTTTTGGTCTTCGACGAGGCCCGCAAGGAGTTCGCCGGCCTTCGCCGAGCTTTTGACGAGGTTAATTCCACTCTTCAGACCAAGTTCAGCCAGGTTCAAACACCTCCTACGAGCCCTCTCTCACTCTCTATTTATATGCGATTACTTGTTGGAGAAGTAATTTTTCTAGTGGTTGTCATTTGATTTTTCTGTTATTCAGTTGTGAACTCTTAGGGATTTTATGTGCATAAACCTGTCTATTTGGGTTCAATATGTACGTTGAAAGTTAACTGAATCGTGTTTGAATATTCCAACTTCAATTGATGCAGTTTAGTTGTCTTATTGGTGCTTGTGGTGGCTGAATTTATTTCATCCCGTTGAGAAGGGAGTAATTTTGCTTTTTGTCCGCTTGTTTTCTCCAAATTTAAGAAGCTGAATGTTTTTTTAATGCATTTGGTTGTTGATCGAAATATGTGTAAAATAGATCTTCATTTGAAGTAAATCTAATAATCCTACCATTAAGGATTTGGTCTGATCTCATTTTCATCCAACATTTAACAAGATTCTTAGAAATAGTGACCTTTCCTAGCTCTAATTTATTTGTACGTGATTGTTTGCCCCATTCTTATATGTAGTAAAGCTTTTCAATCATATTTTCTGCAACTTCTTCATTCTTCATATCAGTGATCTCTCAGAGGAAAAGAAACATCTGATTAGAGAAAGAAATGTTTTCCTACTTTTGCACTCAAGCCATTTATATATGTTCTGCTGCTTCAATTTATGCAGGAACCTGAGCCAATAGACTGGGAATATTATAGAAAAGGAATTGGGACTGGTTTGGTGGATATGTACAAAGAGGCATATGACAGGAAGCAATTTCTAAAATATTTCTTTCTGCTTTATTTCAATTGTATTATTTCTATCATTTTTTTATTTGTCTATTTTAGTACTTTATAGTTGTTTTTTTCACACTTTGCTCATGGATAAGTGTTGTGCTCCTTATTGTGGTTGAGGAAACTATTGAGGAATCAAAGATTAAAAAAATTATTCATTTTGTGAGCCGATTTCCTTTCCTGGCTAAACAGCCAATTGGGTATGTGATTTTGGGCCTTGCTTAGATAGAAGATATGTTATTGTTTGTCTAGTGATGGCGCTTTATCAATGCAGTTTCAGTTTTGATATGGTTTTATCCTTGGTCGTGGAAAATCGGGGTTTCTGCGGAAGGATTAGGACCTGTCCTAATTTAAATTTACGATTAACTTTTTGGATAATACATGCTTGATTAAGGATTAGGACACGCGAAACACCATTTTTATATGGCGAGTGATCTGTGTTTGTCAAGCTTATAGGTCCCTAAGTTTGTTGACGCAGTCACTCCGCAGTACAAATCTAAATTTGATTCATTGGTGAATATCACTTACAATCTCTCTCACTTACGGCTCCTTTGAATAGGCCCAGGGGCCACTCTTGACGGAGTATAGAGGTGGCGACCAATGACATTGGGACAGCTCGACCTTTAGCCGTCATCATTCTCGTCTTCATCACATCGAACGGTGTCGTTACCACGGCTGCCAGCCCACCAGATAATGCACCAACTGCAATCGTTTCCCATGGCTCGAGTTCCCGGTCCAGGAGTTTCTGAGCAACCTTTTAAACAAAGAGTAGAAAACCAAGTTGTGCACTCTACTATCTAATAACAGAATATAGCAGAAGATATTATGCTGCTGAATGTAGAGATAATTGTACAATTTCTCTAAAATTAAGGTGAGACTATGATACTATGTCAGGTTTTATCTAGAAATAGAATCGAAACCGGTGGCCACGATTTTGAAATTTTAGAACCAAAACTGGAATCATGAATTACAGTGTGATTTCGGTTTGGTTATGTTCCATATTTAAAAGACGAATCACGGTTTTTCCAAAATCAGGACAGGAATCACACCAAAATGTTGGTCTGATTTTTCCCATCCCTACCTAAAATGATTATTCTATGATAAACAGGGTAGGGAAATTTGGTAGTTTAGATTGCGCTTGATAAACAAGTCAGTCGAAGGGGATTGTTGCCAACCCATTTTCAGCAAGTATAAAAATAAAAACACTCCGAGAATCTTCTTATAGAATATATGTAACAAGTGGTTTGGTTCACTCGTTGCTACTTCACTTGACCAGCAGCCCCAGGAACCCTTCACTAGTCAGATCCCTCGACCAGGGAAGCGTGACATGGAGGAGATTCTACCCTCAATGACCGGGCTTGGTGTCCAATAATGAGGTGTGGGCACAATCCGATTTGGTCCAGTTCCAAGATGAATTGGAATCAGAACCGTGAAATACGGTATCGTGCTGGTCTGTCTCGGTCCGGTTCTAGTATTTAAAAAGAATAACATTTATTTTTTTATTATATTTTTAGGTTAGGTTTTGAGTGTTTAAAATGGGTTTTTGGAACGGTTGTTGAGTTTATATCGAGTTTTATATAATTTTTTGTCAAATTTTATTCAGTTTTGTGGGTTGGGTTTTATCCGATTTCGGGTCTTTTTATCCACGATCCAATTATGGTTTCACTGGTTTAGAGCCTAACCAAAATCGGATGTTCTGTTCCGGTTTGAGGTCCTAGCTCCACCAATAATATCACCATAGAGGATTCGGAAAGTGCAAATACCTTTTTGGATTCTGCATAAAGTCCCATGCCGGCAACGTAAAACGGAACTTCTCTGTCAAAGATGCCAGCCTGCAGCCTCTGCTTCAGCACCTCCCATGGGATTCTCACTGCTGTCCCAAGAAATGTACTGCAGAATGACGCCAGGGATTGAACCTAAAACAATAGACGACCACTTTTAAGATTGAAAATGCTTAAATTTCTTCTAAACAATACATTTCTAGCTATTTCTGAAAAGAAATTTAATTTTTAGAAGCAAATGTGAGAATTCATTGGATAAGAGTTAGCACCCACAAAAGAAATCTCCTTATAAACACAAGAAAGCACCTTCAGCATCTCCCATTGTAACCTCATCACTATTCTAAATATATTAATGCAATTTATACAAGCTATGAATAAAGGCAAACAATTTTATTTCTAAAACCTCTCCCAACATTTATTTGAAAAAGTAAGCACAAGAGATTTTACTCACATAATAGATCTAGGAGTAGGCAGCACCGAATCAGGATCACAAACTAAACTAAAACTGTCAGTTTTAGTCCAGTTCTAGTTCTAATTTCTAAAAAACTGTTATTCATGGTACAATCTCAGTCTTTAGAAATAAAAAATTACGAAACTAAAATCGAGACTGTGAGTAAAAAAAATAATCCCTGAGCACCAATCTGTGGAACCTTTGCTATGATTTCAGGAAACGTCATAGTTGATGCTTGGACTCGAGTCTAATAAATCAAGAAAACCAAAATCAAGAACTTGAAAACCAAACTAAAACAATACTAGCATAGAAATATGATCAAATTCAATAGGAAACTGTTTTAAACACCAGTAAGACATATTCTTGTTGAAGAATAGAGAACGTGACAATGAAAAGTCGACAAACAATTGCCTTAATCGTATCAATATGATACATTAAAGAAGTAGAAAGTGCACATGAAAGGCCCCCTGCTAATGCCAATCTCAGAACATTTCCAGCCGGGATTTCAACAGAAGGTGCGACAGCAACAACAGTGGCTGCTTCAAACCAAATACTCCTGAAAATGACACAAAAATTATAATGAATTAATTTTTTTTAAATCATGCACATCTATCTCATATACACAAATCACACAATCAAGTTCTTTTCTATGACCCCATAAATTTGATAGTATCGATTGTATAAAATACTGACAGTGCATATGATCTAACAATCCAGACGCCATGATGATAAACTGAAATTCATTCTACCCCAGATATATACTCTAAATACATGGTATTAATAATTTAACAAAAAAATGGGTTTTGTAATTGGTATTTCTTATTCATCTAAGATTGCTATTTCTTATTCATTTATGATTAATATTTAAATTCATCTAGTATTTGGATGTATACTTTGTCTTTTTAATAGTGGAGTTATTCACTAAATTAAATAACTCATTATTATTAATTATCAATTCCTCAGAGCAGATATCTCTACTTTTATTCTCCTTCCTTATTTTCATAGTGGATTCTATGATGCTATTCTAATTTTTCTATTTCGTTCACGAAACAAAACTTCCGTTGCACCATCTACACATTAAACTGAAAAATGGAAAAACAATCTCTGAATAATTTGGACTAGAAAACATCAATCATCAAACCAATCTTACCTAGGATCTTCTTGAAGCCTATCCGAAGGAAGCAATAGCATGAAATTTCGAAAATGTCCATAAGAAATGGATCCTTTGCTATCTGCATTCAAAAATTGCATCATGGCGACAGCATTATCTTCATAAGCTGGAAGTCCAGCATTCTTAAGTGATGTCAATGTTTCACTCTTTTGCAGTGTCCCAGACTTGCTCAGGCAGAGAGACGTATATACCCCAAGAATAGTGTGTTCCTTCTGTTCCATGAAGGACAAAAACTGTTTCCAGCCAAATGATTTTGAAAATATGTGACTTCGAGTATGATTCAAGAACTCTCGAGCATATCTTTGTGGCAATTTTCTTTTCCTCATTGCAAGCTCAAGATCTTCCAATGTCACTTGCCCATCACCATCTCTCTCCAGCTCTTCAAAAAATCTTCTTCCTGTATGTGTTTAGTTACTATGTTCAATTTCTTATATCTCCAATGAAAAGAAATGAAAACATGAAAACGGTGGCAGCAGGAGAAATAAATCACAGATGAATTACGGCTCACCAGCGAGATAAACAAAACTTCGACATAGACTTTGGAAATGCCATAAAAGGTAGAATGATTTAAAAAACCAAAAAGAAAAATAACACCTGCGATAACATGTGTTTATTAGAATAACTTTCATGCATTATAAACAACAGAGAAAATGTAAAACTGAGAAATTATCTGCAGTGAAATAATTAAAAATGGGGATGAATAAATGTATTCGACAGATTTGTGCAGTTATAAGGATCGTCTTGCTCAATACCATCTTTTCCCATTTCAACCGCAAGATCAAAATATAAGATAAAAAAGATTCTCACATTATATTAAACACAGCATTCAACAAAGAATATAAAAAATAGACAAATTTTATTGCAATCTAGAAGACAATATCAAGACATGGTTCAGGTTTTCTTCAGATCTGTTCACAGCTTTAAGACACGCACTTCATAAATCAGCACAAATGAACTTGAAAAAGGTAAGGCATTTGATGCATACCTTCAGACTCTGTGTACATAAAGAAATCCTGCACCGAAAACAATTTCTTTTTGTCCGGGTAATATTGGGTAGATCTCCCCACTTGAGGTAAAAGCTCAATAAGCTCTGTAAGTGTAACAGTAGATAGTGTGGATTTCAAACGTTCCACGTTCGAAAGAGGAATGCTAAGAATACCACCGGCTAACTTCTGCAGTGAAATGCCACTCGATTCTTCTTTATGAATAGAGGCCCCATCGTCGATTTCTTCATTAACTGAGGATGTTATGGAGGGCAAGCGACCAACTTTTGCAAAATTAAGTGACCAAAAAAACCATTTCCTTTATGTTCTTTGCCTTCCCTGATATCTATAGCTATCTTAAAATGATCAATTTTTTTTAAAATTTTTGGTTTATTTGATTGAAAACATAACCAATAAAGCATTCAAAAGGGACATGTTTTTTCTTCTTTGATTGAGCAGGCATTGACTTTATCTTTATCTTCAGTGTCCTGAATTCGCTTTTTGACCGTTTTGAATGAACTTGGAAATGCATGAACAACACTGTTGACTAACAAAGACCAAGTAAGAGCAAATTGCAAGCAATTCATACAAGAGGCATCGTCCTTCGCTACTTCTTCGTATATCATCGCACAATTAGGTACCTCAGCTTGGTTCCCGTTTTCTGAGTTTTGATAAAACTTCCCGAGGAACGATTTTATTGGAATCTTGATTGACAAGCTCTTCTCATTCTCATCCCCCGAAACAAAGTAAACACTCTCTCTTATTACCTCAGGACTTTGAAATTTTCTACTCTCATTGTTAAGTTGTGTTCTTAGCTCAATATCAACTTCCTTTTCCTTAGGTCCTACCCAACAACATTCAAGATCCTTTGCCGCTTTTCGGAAACCCAATTCGACAGGAGAAAACACGTCTTTAACTGCTTGAATTGAATTGAAAAATGACTCGATTGGGTTGTTTGCAGACACCATTAGAAAAACTATCGAATTTCACTAGATTTGATTCAGTAGTTTGCGAACCAAATGCAAAAATCAAGCCCTTCATGCAAAGCAAGCAACGGAAACGATAAAACCGGTAATCCACAATCAGATAAATCTAGTAATACTCAAAAAGATAAGACCAGGTAGTACGGATGAACCGAAAATCTATCTGTAGTCAATAAACCGAGGCTCGCTGTCCATTTCTCCGGCTCAAGAGCAATCCATCACCTCGAAAACCAATAGCAAATTCTTCAAATGGGTGTTTATCGTCTTGTAAATCCGATTTAAGCTCTAAAGCCACTACTAGTGGGTGCTAAACCCGTAGATTCTTGGCCATCGTTTTTTTTTCGGTTTCTCAAAGGAACGGAGAAAGAAACAATGGACTACTCAATACTGGATGCCTCTTGGCTCCTGGCTCTTATGGAGGCTCTACGGCTCTCTTCCTTCTTTTTTTCTGAGAGTTTAATAATAAATTACTATCGATTATATGTTAATTTGGTTTAAATTAAAAAGCATAAATTTGGATTAAAGATTTGGTTTTTAACTTTGTAACGTAAAATTAAGTGGATAAATGCAAATAAATACGTAATATATTTAAAATATATTTAAGTGGATAAATGATTCCTCGCCCCAGGACTTCCACACTTCATCCCGACAGTTTGTAAGAAAATTAAATCACAATGACTAAGTGACCTAGAGATATGAAACTTTTACCTGATATCCCAATGAGCTACCCTAACATTGGAGGTAACAACTCTCACATTAGGACAGCGCAAACATCGAACATAGACTATTGTACTCAATCTATCATTTTTGGACCTTTGTATGCACGCTTGACGTAATCCATTGCAGGAGCTTTCCAATTCCCATAGACGAAAAACTCTTTCTGCCAACAATATAGTTTCTAAAAAAACTATTTTTAAACATTAATAAACTGTTTTGGCTTCTGGGTTTGATTTCTCTTCCCCCAACTCATTCGTTTCCGCAGTCATTAAGCATTGGAAAACAATTTTTTGCTTCTAGATTCGATTTCCCATGAATTTCCTGCCAAATTTTTAGACTTGGAAAAATTACTTTGAGAAGCAGAAACTTCCGTTCAACACGTAATTAGATTTGGATTTCTATTGCCAGAAAATTGTTTTCAACTTTTCATTCTGCAGAAACCTCCGTTCAACAGTGCGCAATTAAAACTCTGAAAACTCAAACAATATCAACGCCTATATTTACAAATCTGCATTTAAATCTACAAAATCAAAAACAGGAATTCGATTTCTTTTCTGAGTTCTAATGAAACAACTGTGTTTCGAAATTGGAAAAGACAGAATTCTTACTTTTGAACTAATGATCAATCACTCACCTGCATATTGTAGATTTCTTTTGTTTTGTTGGGGTTGACTGATTCATCTAGGCGTTGAGAAAATTGGCGCTTTTATCGTGAATATCAAAATGCCGATCCACTGTCTTTGGTTTTTTTGAGCATCAAATCTTTAGCTTCGTTGATCTTGGAGGCGAGATAATGACTTCCGCCAGCATCTGGGTGGTTTGCCACCATTACCTTTTTATGTGCTTCCTTAATCTTGTCTGGAGTTGCATTCTCTCTGCACAATTGAAGATTTTTCAGTTCTTTTCCTGATTTCAATCTAAGTTTAACACGTAGGATTGAATTTTAAGAATGTTCCACAATACCCATATGAGAGGAGAAAGATGTTCAAATACAAGACATGGACTGAAACACAAAATAATAGCTGCAATTACACCTTTAACTATGGGGATAATTGCAATGGTCACTTTATAGGGTGTCAGGATATCTATTACAATTATATTAAAATTCAAGGTGTTCATTTATAACTTTAAATTACAAGGTATTTGTTGCAACCACCATCATAATTCAAGGTTTAAATTGCTATTTTTCTTTTTATTTCTATGCTTTCGTCACTGAAGAATAAATTCCACCATTTTGAACTCAATCCGCATTTGGGAATACGAGAATTTCAAATTTAATAGCACTTTCATCAGGTTTGATCCAATTAAAAGTAAGATTCAAGCATTGAAAAAATAGCTACCTTACACCGAGAATAAGAGCTGCTTCTCTTCTCGTCATGGTGGGCTGAAATCCGCCATCGTAGAATTTGCGTAGTTTTGGTGGCTGATTCTTGAATGAATGCCAAGCCTGTATACCATATCGGCCAGCAAGAGCTGCAGCTGCTACAGCAAGGCCAGCCAGAAAAGGTGTAGCCTGGTGTACATCTAGATGATAGTCAGTTCTAACTTAGCAACCACAACTATGGAGATTACGAAATAATTTTCATATTATATAACAGTTTTCTTAAAAAGAGCTTTCATTCTTTCATCCTATATTCCATGACAGAGCTCAGTGGAGATCTATCAGCTTTCATGGCAAAAGAGACGTAGGAATTATCTTGAATGGTACTTGAAATTAGTCAATGAATCCAGAGAAAAAAAGCTCGAGTTAACCGTGATTCTATGTTTGGGATTCAGCATGAAATCATCAATGTACAGTGTTGATTCAGAATATAGAAGCTTTTAACATGCGACACCTGAATATCAAATTCACAAACACCGGAATCAGCAAAAAGAGATTCGATTTCATTAACCAGGCTTTGCCACCCCAATTATATCCTCCGATACAGAAGAAACTCAATTACGACGAAAATCACAGATAGAAAACAAACACAAGCAACAGGTAGATTCATCAAATCAAAGTAAAACCCTAATCAGCCATCTGATGAACAGTAAGAACAAAAATGGCGGAAGCTTCCGATAATGGAAGCAAAATCAGAAATAGAATAGAAGTAAGGAGTGTAGAAATGGCATCTTCTCTTACCATGTAAGTGAAATTCCAGACTTTGACGATAAGATCGAAGCTCTCATTCAGAAAATGAGGGGACTCCAAATCGATTCTAAGCTGTAACCCTAAACGCTAAAATCATCATCTTCTCCGACCTTCACATTCTTCTGAGAAAATGATACGAAGTCGCCCCATATCTACAGTGAAAATTTATTCAATTAAATTATTATTCATGTCCAACAAACTACTTCATGTATTAATTTAACAGCAACATAAATATACTTTTTAAATCCTATCAATGCAAATTACCTAGAGTAAATTCAGGGCGCAATAGGCGATTATAAGTTTCATCGTTCGAGTTGCGTTGATGGAATCATTCTGCTGGAGGAACCAGTTGTGGTTCCATTTCTTCCCACGAGACTCGAGAGCGGTTCATAATTAGGCCAATGGTTTTCGGAGATCATGAAAAACCGAGGTCAAAATCGATTCAAACCTGGTCAAAACCGACTCAAAACTAATCCAAACCCAGTCTCTATCTGAATTCAACTCCAATCGGTCTCAAATAAAATGTATATATCATTTTTATTTTAAACCAAACTGAACCCGGAGAATACATTTCCATCCAGATTGGTTTTCGGTTCCATTTCCAGTTCCTCGAATCTCAAAATGCGCAGCAGGGTTTCAGTTGAGGGTGGAATTTGACCTAACTGACCCGAACCATAGACTACATTTCGGTCCAGATCAGTTTTTGACCAACCTGATCCATTTCCAGTTCTTTGAATCTGAAACGGTACGGTTTTAATTCAGGGTAGAATTTAACCGAACCGGCTAATGATCATAAATCAAGTTTGAAAAAATTCTGACTAAATCAAGCTACGCCATCATACAGATACTAACACACAAACAGTTGGTAGTTTTCATAAAACAACACTTGAACTAACGAATTAGCATAAAAAACAAGTTAGAATGAGAACACTCGTATTTCATCCAAACAATCTTCAATTTTCAATTAACAGAGCTCACATTGATCACCGGAGGGCCGGAATGCCTCCTCGGCCGGGCCGGAGACGACAAGAAAGATAGCCTCTTCTTAACGTAACCACCCGATTCCTTCTCCGGCTTGACGGTTTTGTCCACGCCGACACCGGCAGGGCTCGAGAACCGAGACTTTGCCTTTGCCGACTCAGTCGCTTCCATATAGCTCGGAACCGAAACCGAGCTGCCTAGGCTTTCGTCGTCTCTAACTGATGACCCAGCAATGCTGTGTCGCCTGCACCGGTCTGACATCACGCTATACACACTTCGAGAGTCGTTGTCTCCGCCCCGACTACCTCTCGGGCTCGACGGTTTTATTTTCCTCGATGGAGTCGACGGGGACTGGCGGCTTGGAGGCCTGCTCGACTTTTGGCTCGGTGGGGTCCATAGAGAGTTCTTGAGTTCGAGATTGAGATCTCGACGGGTATATGTTTTTGGAGTCGAATGATCGTCAATGGCAGTTTTGGCCTCCCATGGCCGAGAAGCCATCCATCGCTCTAACCAGCTCCAACCCCAGTGAGGGTTGATTGGATCCATGTACGTTTGATTCACCGATTTTGAAGAATCCTTCCATGTTTGCTGCGTTCAATATTTGTAAATTATCGATTTGCTCAAACCCGAGATGTCAAAAATATTGAAAATATATTACATTATCGCCGAAAAGCTCTGTACCTGATGAGAGAAAGAATAAGCTAGAGCCCTTTCTCTTCTCAGAGCAGCTTCTTGCTTATTGAGTATCTTGGCTTCAACCTCCTCTTTTGACTGTGTTCTATCATCCCATTCTTCACCAATCTGTTCAATCGAGTTTTAATCGTAAAAAATCGATAAAAGTTCGCAAATGAGAAGGTTGAAACCCCAAAAACTCACAGAAGCTCTTAATTTTGCAAGTTCTTTTTCGTGTTTCCGTTGAAGTTGAAGCTGAAGAGCTTGGTTCTCTTCCGACATTCTGAGCCTTCTCGATCGAATTTGAGACTGCAAACGTGCAAGTATTTGCATAGATCTCAATGACGAAGCCACTTGGCGATTTACAGATGGCCCTTCCATCAACATTCTCAGCCGAACAAGCCCTCGTAATGCTCGTAAAGCTCTTCTCGCCTAAGAAAAACGCATAAAAAATCATCTCTAAGAGGACTTTTTCTCGAATGTTGATCGAATTAGCTAAATTTAGATCAGTTTTCTCAAGAAATTGAAGCCTAAAACAAGAAATTTCATCACTTTAACACAATATTTGATAGTTGGACCTGTGGGTCCGGGTTGGTTTTAATAGAAAATAAATCCAAGCTGATAAGTCGAGTTTTATAAAATTAGATCCAAACTAAAAACAATTGGATCGATCTGATCCAAATCCGACCTCAAATTTTGAGTTGATTTCGGTATGGGTTCACATTCAGTTTTGTGAAATTCAAACTTACCGGTTATTGACTCAAATTAACTAAAATTTAATTATTTATTCACAAATTTTAGATTTGATTGATTAGCCGACAAGATCCGATGAACCGAACTCAAAACAATTGTATATTCAGTCGGAACTAAATCCGAATCAAAATTTTAAGTCTATCGATTTGGGTTCACATGGATTCTTTTTTAAATTAAAAACCGATAAAGTCGGTTTAACGGGTCGATCCGATCCGATTGTCACCCCTAATATTTGAACATTTTCCATAGACTTACCAAATATCCACGATATGCCGTTTGAATTTTGATGGCTGCGATTTCCTCCTTCGATTTTCCAACAAAACAAGGAATTGTTGTCAGACGAACAACCTCGGCCGCAGCGTGAGCTGCTGCAACAGCCGCCTCTGCCGCCGCTGCAGTGGCACGGGCCACAGAGTAGGCGTGCTTGCTTTGTTCGTTCTCGACATTCGTAGATTTCGGGTCTTCCTGCGCCGGAAGGGCCAGGGGAAGAGGCAGTGGAGATGTTTCTTCAAGAAATGTAATCACATCCGTTTTCTTATTCTTTCCAAACCATTTTCTCTTCGCTTTCTGGTGAAAATTCAAACAAGAATCAGCTAAAATTTTGAAAAATTGCAGAGAAAATGAACTTAAAACTCATAATTCAGACCTGATCTTTCTTTTCTTTCGATTCAGGACCAAGAACTCTTGTCACTCCACAGAACCAACTTCCTTTCTTCCCCATTTGCCTAAAATGGTCTTAAAAACTCACCTGCTGATGCTGATTCAGTTTTCAGATTCAATCTGTATCTTCAATCTTTCTGAAACCCCGAATGAAACCCAGAAGTTGGATCAAAACAAAAAGCAATTTACTAAACAAAAAGACGAACAGGAATTAAGAAATTACTAAAATTGCAAGCACGATGGCTAAAATTAGAAAAACTTGGGAGTTAAATAACAATAAAAAAGAGCATTATTAGGTCAAAAAAGAGAGAGATCTTCGAAGATAAGTCCACCAAGCTACAATTAACCTTTCTGCGCTGGGGAAGAAGAAAAAAACGACCCCATTAATCCCTAAAATGGAGAAAAATGACAGATGAGCAAAACCCAGAAAAGAAAACCATTACAATTTGAGAGAAAAACTTAGAACCCCAGATCCAAACTCCAATCTAAGACATACCAAGAACCCTAAAAACGAGAGTGAAGGGTACTAAGAAGACAGAGTTCAATACCTCTGCAGAAAATCCTCAGATCTCCATTGATCTTCGAACCCTCTTCACAAAAATCCCAGAGAGCGAAACTCCTCGGCCGGTCTAGAGAGAGAAAAGGGACGAGAAACGAGACATTGGGAACTTCAACAGTAGAATGAACATTAACAAAGCCAGTAAAAATGGAAAATCCGACTGCAAATTGTCATTCCCCTACAATAATATAATCAAGAACAACAATAAACAATAAAAAAAAAAAACAACTTTTATGACAGGGTGTCTTTCAGTTTCACTTTTTCCATGAAAAGAAAAGAAATTTAACTGCTCCCAATCCCCACGATGAGTGCTCAAACGTTCTGGAAGCGAGGAGTTTATGCTATCATCCAATGGGCGTTCGACACGCACGATCTTATCAACTCTTAAGCAACTTATAAACCAAACATTATTAATGTAATTGATTTCCGATTGAAAGTCAAAAGGATGAAAACTAGAAAGTTGACTTGAATTTTCAGCTGTACTCAGGCAACGCCTCGCCGGAGGCTTTTATGAAAAAGGCATGTTCTTGGTTGTCGCATTAACTACATCACGTGTTACCTTTTAGCTTCTTAAAAAGGGTAACGACGATATTAACTCCTCTTTCTCCTATCTTTATCACTGCCTTTTCTGCTTTTCGATTATAAAACGACAGAGTTTAATCTTTATTTTTCGAATATACCTCGTACTTGTACTAAAAAAAAGAGAAATTATTGGCCCACGGTGCTCTCATATCTCGGCCAGCAACCTAGAGATATGAGGTTTTTACCTGATATCTCAAGGAGCTATCCCAACATTTGGGTAGCAACTCCCACACTAGGACAACGCATGCGTCGAACCTAGGTTCTTGTACCCAATCTATCATCTCTGAGTCAACTGAGTTATGCTCGTGCGGGTGAATATACCTTGTACTTATAATTATGGTTGGGCAAACTAAATAGTCGGAATCGACCCATTGGGTTAAAATTGAAATCTAAGTTTATTTATCGGGTCGGGTAAGTTCTATGTTTTCCCGAAAATTGGGGCGAGTTACATTTGATAGTTTGGATTGAGGGTCTACGTTTTTTTTTTCAAAATCAAATGAATCAATCGGTTCAATTTTATGAATTTTTTTCGGTAAAAAATTAAGTTGGATTGAAGTTAATTTCATATTTATTTGATGTAAGTTTGTTAGTTAACTATGTATTTGATAACTTAAATTTTTTTTATAAATAGTTAGATGCAAAATTATTAGTAGATTATTTGGTGGATATTACTAGAAAATATTTTTTGTTTCTCAATTAACTTTCTTTAAAAAAATTATGATCTAACTAGAAAAAGACCGACTCAAATCAAATTTTTTTGTTGGGTTGAAAATATCGATTGCGGAACGCATGTTAATTTTGAGTTTTAACTCTAGAAATGAAAATCGATTGGGTCGATTTCGATCGGTTCAACAACTGACCTACGCCCATCGGTACTTTGTAGTTGTTTATTTTGTTATTCTATTAAGGCGAACAATTTTAACTTTGGTGTCAACATTGGGTTCACCAAGAACATGGGGCGACGCAACAAAAAATTACTTGTTGCGGTTTTGAAGAGACTATTGAATTATTCATTTAAACTATAGTATTTTTATTTGTGTATTTGCCCAATTAAAATATTTTAACTCAATTGCAACAAAATAATTGACAAAAATATAATTTACTTTACTATCTTGGTACCAACATTCGTAACATTTTATAGTATTCATAATACAATATCTATTTTGGATCGGAGTCATCATCACAAATTTATTATTAAATTTACTGCTTAAAACACGTTGTACAATATATAATGGAGAACATCATTTATATAAAGCATAAATATTATTTTTTCAAGCAATGCAGGGGGAGGTGACATCACCCAAAGCATCGTGGACCCTTTCAATTAGGATGCAAGTTTTGAGCATAAATGGCACTTACCTCCGGCAGCGCAGTAGGGCAAGAAGAGATGCACGTTTGGTGGCCCAAAAGCTTGAACTCAAAACGGCTACGGCCATGGCTATGGCTCTGCGAATCCCATACCAGACAGCTCAACGACAAGGGTATGCCTGGTTTATGACAACCTTAAAAGTTAAAAGTAAATGTTCAATTTTTTTTAATTTATGTCCATTTTATTGTCACATACTTCTAGACGTTCATGGCATTCCTAGAAATAGCAATTCCTTCCTTTTTTTTAATTTTGAAAATATCAACTTCCTTCTAGATGACTTTATTCTCTATTTCGTATTTGATTATTGTAACGCTGGAGATCGGCTGAATTAATTTATTTTTAAATAAAATTCAGACAAATTTAAATATATTTTTGGAAAACAAGTTTGAAATATCAGCAGTACCCTAGTCGTCAAGGGGTGAAATTGATATTTAAAGGTCCGCTTCCGAAGTCGGAATCTCCGTCTTCTTCATCGTCTGCAGACCTGACCAGGCAACTTCATTGCCTTGCACCTTCCCCCATTTCTAGAATTACTTCTTCTTTCTCTCTCTTCACAGTATATATAGCTATCTTCTCTTATATTGCAGTCGTTCGACCTTACCTGAGTGTTTACTCTGATTCTTTCCGTCTCTTTTTCACTTTCGCCGAAGCTTTCCTTGCAATGGAGGGACTTATGAATGAAGAATCGGTTATCGACGATTTAGATGACGACGCTCTCTCTTTATGCGACCTTCAAATTCACGAGGAGACCGATGTTTCCCCTCGGCATCGATCCTTCTCCTCTCCGTCCTCGCACTTTGAGTTCTGCAGCGATTTCAATCTCGATATTGATTTCACCTCAGAAAATATTATGTTCTGTGGAAAAATTGTTGGTCGCGATTCCAATTTTACACCTGAATCGATAGCTAGAAACCGAAGCGTAGGGAAGGGATTCGTCAAAACTCGCTCTAATTCGTCGATCGGAGTCGTCGACTCGTCGATTTCGAATTCGAGGAGGAAGCTGTTGGTTTTGATCGGGATAGCGAAAGCGCCGGCGAATATGGAGCTGAGCGAGATAAGGAAGAGGCAGTCTCGTAGAGCTCCAGCGCCGATGTTTCCGAAAGTTGTCGGAGGTTCGCCGGAGGTATTCAGTGAATTCAATGGATGGAGAAATCTCCGGTGTCTGTTATCGCCGTTGAGGTACAGCTCCCGCCTCTTTACGGCGTTGGGCAAGGCGTCTCTTCGTTGTATCCCACGCGCGTGAAAAGCCCCGGCCGATCTCACGCGAGCGTTACGTGACTACATTTTGCTTCTCTTTCCACTTCTAGAGTAATAAAAATATAAATTATTTTTTCTTCTCACAGTTTTTATATTTTTAGTGTCACTCGGTATTACTATCAAATATTTATTTATTAGTTATATTTTTATCATATATTCTTATTTTAATTATACATTAAATATAATTCATAATGCATATAAGTATTCGAATTTTGACGAAATTGGAAGTTGTACTTATTATTACCCAATTAATAATCCAAATTTGTTACAAAATGAGATTTATCCATGAAAAATGACATTCAAACAATAATAAAATTGTTAAAAATGATAAAGAAATTATTTTTTTGAATCGAATTCATGGTAGTGAGCACGCTTCTCAAAAATCCCAAATAGCAATATCGTTATGGCTCGATATTACGACATGAGCGCGTTTTAACGTACAATAAATTGTTTCATCGAGATCATCTTTAAGTGTGTGTTCATAAAATTACACGAGTCATTCTAAAATTACTCTCTTATCATACTATTTTGTTATACATGCATCACGTGATTAAGTCAATTTAAATATATTTAATGAATAAAAATATAAATATTTATTTATTTTTTAAATTAATTTAATCATACAACTATACGTAACGATGTAAAATATGAAGATGAATCTAGACTGACTCAAAATATATCTGTGAGGCAACTTTTGGTAGGCAAGTTGGTTGATTGTCGTGGATTTGCACGTAGTTTTTTAATGTCGTGATTTGGAAGCTGAATCAGCTATAATTTGATAAAACCATGTTCAAATCAAATCTTATGGTTTATCCAACAGGCAAGACTCAAGAGATGGTAATTCGAAAGATTTTATTATTGCTCTATAATAGGAACGATAATCAGATTTTGCAGCTTCGGAAACTGTCTTTTAATTTTTTATTTTTGTTTTGCAGAGCAGGGCAGCCGATATCGGCTTCATCAACGAGCTCTCCTCTGTTCCCCCAATGGAGGACCGCGAGGCCAGTGAAAATGGCAGCCAGAACCACCTCTCCAACAGAGAATGTTCGGAACTGAAGGATTTCTTAGAGACGAGCAAAGCAGAGAGAGCAATGTGGCTCATGAAATGTCCTCCAGTTGTCGCTCGTTGTTTCCAGACCCCTCTCGACGATTCTTCTCGCCCCGTCTCCAAAATCACCCTCTC
>QAOC01041348.1:0-17766 GCA_003255005.1 Begonia fuchsioides | reverse complement strand
GAGAGAGAGAGAGAGAGAGAGAGAGAGAGAGAGAGAGAGAGATTTAAGGATTCTTAGGTCGTAAAGCAAAGGTTGCTTTTCTCTGTCTCAAAATCATCTTGTCTGGGAGCGTTTGGAAGGCCCATGATTCCTCGTCGTTTTCTCTTTTCGTTTTTTTAACTTTCATATAGTTACTTTATTAAAATATAAATAGTTATTTATAAAATTAATTTTCATATGACACTTATTTAAATTTACATGTATTTCATTAGGAAAAGTTTATGATTATTTTAATATTATATATACGGGTCAAATATCAATTAATGTAGTAGTCATATTAAATAATTATTTATTTTAATACACAAAAGAAATTTTAATCTGTTCTCAAGAGATAATGAGAGAGATTTTAGTTTTTGAGAAGAAATTGTGACGACTCATTCAAATAATATGTGCGATGTAATATGTGCGATGATTATACAATTTATTCTGCTTGAGAAAATGATATTTGTTCTGTATATAAGTATTGTTCTTTATCATATTCAGTACAATGCATTTTAAATTATAAATTTGAAAATATAAAATTATACACGTTTAAAATAGATAATATTATATCGATATTATTGGATAATGTAAAGTAATTGCTTTCAAAATGATTTATCCTTTGCACGGACGTAGAAAATGGCTAACGATGGAGATCAAAACAAGAGAGAGAGAGCTGGATTCCCAATATCTAACCCTATACGATAAAGCTTCTACATTCTCATCAATGGCTTCCCTCTCTATCTCTCTAGAGACAATGTACAGAAAGCGTCTGACTCTGTGTTTGTTAGCTTCTCTGCTTCGAACACGCCTAGAACTTCCCGTAAAACAAGCCCTGACAGGAATGCAGCAATCTTACTGCTTTCTTGGACGAGGACGATGACTCTCTCTCTCTCTCTTCGTGGGTTCTCGAATATCAGTCTAAAGCAGCACGCATGTTAGGGTTAGTCAGATCGTAGATAGCTAATAGTACCCACATTCTGCTCCCCTTTCGAGACAAAAAAATAACTTATTTTCTCCTCTCTCTCTCTCCTTTCACTGTGTCTAACGCTAACGGTTGATTCATCAACCGCCATAACATTGTTCAGTAAATCGCGACACGTCGGCCACTAAGTAACTACTTGCTCCATCCGATCCACTTTTCCTCTTCTCTCCACTGGCGGATTAACCATAGCCACATATGGAAGCCCCAACTCGCTGGCTAAGCTCCTGACTCCATTAATGGATTGTTTCTCATGAACTATCCTCGCCTTCGTCGACTTGGAACTACACCGCTCTTGTGTGAGTTCTTACATCCGCCAATTTGAGCCTCCAAAGTCTTGGCAATGGCGGCGGCGGGCATGGCTGCAGGAACTTCATCTTCTTGGGTAAATTTGTACGGTTTGAGCTCTTGCCAGACCTCCAAAGCAAATTCGATGAAGAGAGAGAAAGAGGAAAAGGATAACGTGCAACATTGTTGACTATTAAAATCAATGAATAAATAATAATAAATACTTATCAATTTTTTTATAGTAGATGTTAACTGACTTGTTAAATAGCAAATAGTCACCGAATTTAACGTGTGACCTATAGATTTCTATACTCTGAATGTCTAGTTTTCAATGGTTTAAGTTTCAGGTCATTCTGAATACTGTGGAAGAAATTATAGCCAAAATGTCAAAAATTATAATTTTAAAAAGTAAGAATTACTATTTTACTTAATTTTATTTTTAATATAATTTTTGTACTATATTTAGTGGTGAACGAAATGAAAAGAATATAAAAATACACAAATTATTTTCTCTTCCATATTTTATTATTTATCATCTTTAGAAACTTAGTCTTCTAAATTATGATTTCTTTCCTAACGCATGTAGCAAATTAGGCCTTATGGTCATAATACTTGGTCCGAGACCAGCTACTCTGAAATTCTGGCGCGGAAACTAGCTTTTATAATCTCGAGGATATATTCAAGAATTTGGTTATGTATTCATGATCATGTATGATGAACAAAATGGAATTTCATTGATCCAAGCTCTGGTTTCAAAGGAGGTGAAATTCTTCGGTCTGTGTATTAGGACCCGGGATGGTAACGCTTGATATTTTATAGGTTTTTCAAGCTTGGTTTCAGGTCGTACGTTCTGCAACCGTGTGCTAATATTCTTTGCACGTAATTGTTTCGTATATAAGTTTTAGGGGGAAAGAGTGTGACATTGTTTAGATGACATTAATTTGGTTATTACACATATAAGTTATTTTAGGGGACAATTTGACATTAATTTGGAGGAGTTAATTTTAGTAATAATACGACTAATTTCATTAACACTAAAGTAACAACCGGCCGAAAGCTAAAGCGAAGGCTGGCATGAGCGAGGTAGAGCGAGTGCGATTTCAAGTAGGGGTGGACGTATCCGGTCCGATCCGACGATCCGATCCAATCCGATCGGATTCTGTCGGATCGGACCAGGTATTCGGTAGATGAATTTTTAATTTGATTCGACTTTCGGATCGTTATCGGATCGGATTGGCTATCGGATTCAAAGCCAAATCCGACAGCCAATCTGATCCAATCCGAAAGTCGGATTGGTTAATTCAAATCGGTCGAAAGTCGAAAGTCAAAACCTTAAATCATTCAGCATCTCCGACTCTGATTTTAGAATCCAAAAATCATTCGTTCCAATTTCTCGACTCCGCTACTCCGACGACGAAGCCGAGCCGCCTTGCCGACCCTCTGCTCCTAGACTCTGAGTCTCCGACGACGGCCGCGAAAAACAGAAACGAAGATATAAATAAGTACGGAGATTTGATTTTAAATTTGTAAATTATTTCTGTAATTTTAATTGTAAATGAGTAGATTCGTTAAAAAACGACGAAGAACAAAGGAGGAATCGACGGAGAAGTCAGCCGGCCGTCGATACTCTTATCGAATCGCGTCGTGAATTACAGGTTTTTACAGAGAAATTTCCGAATTATAGATTTTTAAAAATTCGATCTGATCCGATTTCTTTAATCGGATTCGAATCGTATTCAGATGCCTCAATCCGATCAGATAACACCCTATGCCCACCCTTGATTTCAAGGGCTGCACTAAAAAAGAGATAGGGAAATCAGAACATCGTGTTGTTTGTTAATAACATTATATGAAAGAGATTGGTCCAAGTAGAGTCTGGGTTGGTCTGGTTAGTTTTATTAATATATTGTTTTTTACATTGGTCCGGGTTGGTCTTTCTTGATCGGGTTCGGTCTGCTCATTTCCTTTCGAGTGGACCCACCTGACACGTCAGCCCTCAGGCATTTCCAAAAGGTATCCACGGACGGGACAGATCGGAGTCACGTCGACGTAGTTGACGAGTGGGCCCCACGAAAACAGCGCGGGAGATTTTTATTTTTTATATCGGCCGCTCATCGCGGAGAAACGGTAAAAGCTCCATTGTTGACCGTCCGATTAATAATTGCTAATTAGAGGCAGGTGTGATTAGTTTAATAATTAGGTTTTGTGAACTATGATTAACCCAACGAGGGGGATTAAGAGAATGTCTTTGTTTAATTCGTTTTACTTTACGTCTATGTAAGTTCGATTGTAGCAGACAAGCTCTGCAAATAACTGTCCTTCTGCCTCTTCTTCTTCTTCTTCTTCACCTTCGTCTTCCTCGTCCTCTGCGCGCTCTTCCTTTGCCTTCTCCACTTTGTTTCTTTTATTGATTCTGTCTTCCTCTGTCAGTTCGTTGCTTGCCTTTTCTTTTCTTTTCATTTTTTCTTCTGTTTTTTTTCCTGCTAACTTCTGCTCGCGTGCTCTGCCGGCGTCTTAGGGGATTTAACCGAGGAGGAATACGGTTTCTCTACTTTTCGGGCTGGACTGAGTCAAGTGCGAAGCAGGCTTTTCGTGGAGGACGTGGAATTGAGATGATTGGCTGTTTGGTTCTGATTTTCGTTTGTAATGGCCTGGGAGATGTTTGCTGAATTGGCCTAATTGGACTGAGGTCTTGTGATGCAGCCTTCTAGGTTTCGGACTGAGATGCTCGTTTGATCGTTTTGTCTAGTTATTTGATAACAAAGCGTGTTAGATTGTTGTTCGTCGGATTGCGCTGCTTGACTTTTGTTGCTATGAGAAGTTTTGAGGATTCTCGTTTGCTCGAATTTCTGTTTATCTATCTTTTTTGATCTAACGTTTGAGAAGTTTCAGTTGCAGACTTGGTTGTGAGATATTGGAGTTTTCTTTTTCCTGGAAGTTATCTATTTAGGAGCGATTCTTTTGGAAGTTTGAAATATGGATTGCAATCCATCGGAAATGCAAGAGCCAAGCGTCGACACGGATAAGCTCAGCTACGAAATTTTCTCGATTCTAGAGAGCAAGTTCCTATTTGGGTATGACGATCAGAAATTATGGATCCCTAGACCTATCTCTCCAGTTTCAGAACCGAAACTCGAGCTTCAGTCTCGACATCGAACTGAATCAGGGATCTTGAATGGCGTCTCCGCAATAAAGAATCAGAGAGGTAAAATTTGCATTCTTAGCATCGATGGTGGAGGCATGCAAGGGATTCTCCCCGGCAAGGCATTGGCCAATCTGGAAAACGCTCTCAAGGCGATATCCGCTAATCCAGACGCCAGAATCGCTGATTATTTCGATGTTGCAGTTGGAGCCGGTATCGGAGGCATATTTACGGCGATGCTTTTCGCGACGAAAGACCAGAGCCGTCCCATTTTCAAGGCTGAGGACACATGGAGGTTCTTAGCCGAGGATGGAAAGCGCTTTTACCGTTCAGACGCGTCATTTTGGGGCGGTTTTCTTCGGCGGTTACGGAAAACTAGATGCTCAACTTCGACAGCTTTGGCTACTGCCAGTTTAGAAAAGGTCATGAAAGAAGCATTCAGTGACAATGGTCGAAGTTTAACTTTAAAAGACACATTGAAACCAGTTCTGATTCCCTGCTACGACCTCTCCAGTACAGCGCCATTTCTGTTCTCTCGAGCCGACGCTTTAGAGTCAGATAGTTTCGACTTCCACCTCTGGGAGGTGTGCAGAGCGTCATCTGCCGAACCAGGTGTGTTTGAGCCAGTCGGGATGAGGTCCATCGACCGGAAAACGCAGTGCATTGCCATAGATGGAAGACTAGCAATGAGTAATCCAGTGGCGGCGGCTATTACGCACGTCCTTTACAACAAGCAAGAGTTTCCATTCGTGCGAGGGGTCGAAGATCTTCTTGTGCTTTCTTTGGGAACTGGTCAGCTGGTTCCAGTGAGCAGTGATCATAACCAGGTAACGAGCTGGAAGGCGAAACAGTGGGTTCGGCCGATGGCTCGAATCTCCGGCGAATGCTACGCCGACCTTGTTGACCAGGCCGTCGCCATGGCCTTTGATCAATCTAAAAGCTCCAATTACGTGCGGGTTCAGGTACACATTCGAACATGTGCAGTTTGAGCGCATTTTTTACTATTCATCCGTAATCTTCTTTAATATTTTAATCTGTTTTCAACTGTCCGTGGGATTTCGCTATCAGATTTTTTTTTTTATTTCAGTTCCACAGTGGTAGTTAATAGCAAAGGAAATGATTGAATAGTTAGGCGAATAAAATAAAAAGCTATCATATGAACTTGATTTCATGTTCTGAAATTTTTTAGTTAGCTGATGTGCTACCTTATTATCTATAATTCTGATGTTAGGTTGACCTTCGCATTTGAAGAGTACCTCTGTAACCGATACTGTATTATTCTCTTGTTCAGTCCTCATCAATATACCTACTTTTGTTGTTTTCCCTGCATTCATTCCTGGTGACTCACGTCAACACCAGATTAGTTCATTTGTTTAACCTAGTTTCCATTTCTCACGTTCCTCATTTTCTACATTTCTGCTCTCGAAAGCAGTAAATTTTTCTGCATGGCTTTGTTCCCCATCGTACAGCCTAATCTACGGTATCTTCTCAGTTTATTAAAGTAGAGTACATTTCTTTTAGTCTGCCATTTGGAAGTTGGTATGTGATGTGAAGATGATTATTCTGACCATTGTATTTGGAGGGGTCTTGATTTGATTTTTATTTTGATACTTTTGCAATTGGTCTTCTTTGTTGGGATTGTAAAATTCCCCATGGTTAGTTTCATTGGGCAACCAATATGTTACATGTTTGTGTTTGTTGTTACTAGTAGAAAAATGCACTTCATTTTGGACTCATTATTGTATCAGTACTATTATTGTTTGCTAGAGATTGATCATGGTTTCCGATTACAATTTTCAAATGCTACTTTTCCTGATTTGATCTATCAATAAATACAACTTTTTTTCTCTTTGGATATGAAAAATCAAATGTTATGATATTTCTCTACGCAATTCTTTATGGTTTGATTGGAAAGGAATGTCAATATTGTCACATCCAAACTCATTTTTCAATACCCATGATATATCAGCCAAATGGACTGAGATTGGATCAGTGTGGACCAAACGTTGATATTGATCCAAGTCCTAGCAACGTGGAAACGCTCGTTGGATTAGCAGAGGAGATGCTAAAACAAAGGAACGTGGGGTCAATGCTCTTTGGGGGGAAGAGAATTGGTGAAAAGAGCAATTCTGAGAAGCTTGATTGGTTCGCCGGAGAACTGGTGCTGGAGCATCAGAGGAGGAGTAGCAGAATAGCTCCAACTGTTGCTTTCAAGCAAGCTACCCCAAAACCAAACTGAATTTGTGAAAATTCACTCTCAAGAGAAAAAAAGGTGAGAAAATCTTTTAAATTTATGCAAAGTAAAGAGAACACAGCGGCGCTTGAATTTTTAACTGCCCATTTCTCACATTTAGAGTGTTTCCTATCTTTTCTTTATGTATCTAATTGATAGCGTGCCACTGCTTGAGACATTAGCGTCAATGCTATTCAATTATAGTATCAAATCTGCTTCAAAGTCTCATCAAATCATGCCCAAACTCTTGTAATTGTCAGTATGTGTTTTCATGGGGGTCATCTTTGACAACCCGTTGACATGTTTCATTAAAGAAAATAGATGCCGTGGGGAAGACAAGCCCGAGCTTTTGCCTGCTACTGACACTCATTCTTGGACTGGTTGCTGTCTTTGACATGCCAAAAGACATATCCACCCTCATGCTCACTGTGTTGGTTTGATTGTTGAACCGAGATTCATTTGTTTGTTTTGCTCTGCTTATTCTCTTGCCTACAAAATCTTACATCTCTGTTCGAATCAAGGGCGTTCCATGAATTAGATATCAGGCTTGTGTTTCTCATTATTTAATCCAATGCCTTAAATCCTTTTAAATGCCAGCATTCCACTGTGGACAACATGTCATCTTTTCCGAGTTTCTTTTCAACTTGTTCCATGATAGACTGGTATGCTAGTTTTTTGGATGGTCAGTGTTTATCGCTGAACTGTCAGATATTATTCTCGAAGCATAGAAACATTTACTAATTTAAGTTGTTGTAGTCTGTGGGAATTAAGGCAATTATTGAACCTGTCTTGTCTTTTCGCTAATGACTGATTGTCAGACCGGAGTAAACATGAGGAATTTGGAATAAATATATGAGAATGGCCTCAAAGAAGAAAGAGCAGAAATAGTTTCTCATGTTTATCCAGGAATTGGTTATTGTTCCTTCTTTTAAGGTGAAATCATAACATTTGTGAATGTGCAGGGACAAAGAGCACAAAGAAGAAGTGAAGGGAGTCCATATAATCAGCTTTCACTTTTGTTGTGGAGACTGAGATAAAAGAAAAGAACAGCAGACGGTCTGCAATAATTATAAAAAACCAAGATTTGCGGAAAAAGGCAAATTGGAGTTCAAGCTTTTGCAGGTCAAGCAAGAATCAGGTGTGTGAATCTTTAGTGGATCGACTTGTGGGCAGTGGGCATACCAACTGTAGGAAAAGCAAAATAATTTGGCCTTAAAGTTCATGTCTTTTCATTGCATTTTTCTTCGAATGACAGAAGTATCAACACTAGAATCTACTTTTAGGCTCAGTCATTTGGTTGAAGTACTTTGGTTCTCTAAATGAATTTTATTACTGTATTTCTTGAACAAATGCGTAGTTAAGGTACTGCTTCTTCTTCCAAATTCTAAACTTTAAAGTAAGCATTTTGAATTTGATCCCAACTAGAGCTGCCCAGCATCATTTTTCTGTTTCCTAATCCTTGCATTAACATTATTATATGCTTCAAATAATGTGATTATTTTAGGTTGTCTACGTTGTAGCATGGTCAATGACCCTAGGATTTAGAAGGGAATCTTTTTCATTTATCATTACACACTCAAGCTTAGTCTTTGAAGCCATCAGTTTGTGAATTTAATTCGCTTTTGGCTTTAGGGTGATGATTCTAGAAACACATAATAGGGATACGCCGTTCATTTTGTGTCCAATCTCTGATTACGTAAGCCCAAAAGATAAATAAGCCTCTTCCATTCAACCGTAGACTAGAAGTTAAACCTAGGCTTCCTCATTAAAGCCCGACTGAATCACATGTTTTGCACACGTGTATCTTTACTGCTCATTCAACGCACCACCAAGAACAAGCTTCATGAGTACCTGCAGACCTCCATGAATCGACCTCCAAGAACAGAGAGAGAGAGAGGTACGTGATTCCTTTCATTCCAATTTCATTAGTCTAATCCACAACCATAGTTTTGACAGCTTTTCTAAATCTTAAACTCTTATCAAAGGAAACCATTATCGCCGGCAATTAAACCGCCGGCGTAGGACGGTCGACTCTGCTTTGAATCCAATCCAACATGTCGCCGAAAACCAGATCCACATCCTCGTCAGCCTCACCAATCATCTGGTGCCACATATTAGGGTAAATCTTCAACGTCTTATCTTTACTCGCCGCCCGTTTGTACAGCTCCTCCACGCACGACGGATCGCACACCACGTCTTCGCCGCCGTGGGATATCAGAAACGGCACTTCAACCTCCTCGAACCTCCCCTGCAACTCCTTGCAAACCCTCATCAGCTCATGCGCCGTCGCCGCCCTCGGCATCGCCACCTTCCGATTCGGACTCGCTATCGCCAGCCTCCGCTTCCACTCGACCTTGAACGATACGTCCGGGATCGAGCCGCGAGTGGGAACCACGCGCCACGTCGGGATCAGGGCGGCGGCGAGGGAGAGGAAGTGCTCTAATGGCCATGGTGGTTTAAATTTTGGGCTGATTCCGCACATGGCGCCGTTGAGAATAACGCCGTTCCAACGGTCCTCTTGCCGGAGAGTGGCGAGAAGAGAAATTGCTCCGCCGAGAGACTCGGCGTAGAGAAAGGCCGGCAAAGGAGGCGCGTACCGAGCACGAAACTCGCTAGAGAAGGCAATAAGGTCGTCGACGACGGGGTTGATATCGGGAATGTGGCCGACGAGGCCGTCGGAGAAGCCATGGCCCTGGTGATCAATAGCGCAGGTGGCGAATCCGGCCTTGGTGAAGTACACGGCTGTCAACTGAACCAGCCAGCTGGACTCTCCAGTGAAGCCATGCACGACGGCGACGATCCCAACGGGGGTGGTCGGAGGGGTCCACCACTGGGTGAAGAGCTTCATCCCCCGGGAATTGGTGATGAACTCGGAGGCGTGGGCGACGGAGTGGCGAGCGTAGAACTCATCCGCGGAGAGCGAACCAAAGGGGCTCCGATCGTTGGCCTCCGCCACGGGGTGGTGGGGCGCCATGGCCGTGGGGCTAAGCAGGGTGACAAAGGGGAGGAGGAAGAAGATACTAAGAAGAGGGTGGGGGAAGGAAAGGGGGAGACACGCAGAAGGTGAGTTGTTGGGAGTTGAGCCTTATTGGGCTTTGGAGTGGGACAGCGGACGTGAAGATAGGAGCCACGACACCTGGTTGGCGATAGAGATGGTTTAGTTTTTTACTGTGAGCATTACTCCTACCTAAACTGATTATTTGATTTAAGATTAGTTTTTAATTTAAAAAATTAATGTAAATTTAAATCAAAATTGATTTAAAATTTTAGGATGAATTCTTAACGAATTTAATTTGACCCTAATTTTAAAAGAATCAATAAATTTAAATTTTGTAAAGAAATAATTAAATTTTAATTGGTGTAAGTCTATAACTTGCAAGTTTGAATTTTACGCAATTTAATGTAAACTCGAACAAAATCTAATTTAAAATTTGGGTCAAATTTGAATTAGATTAAATGGACGACCATATCGAGTTCAGATCTAATTTTAAAGTTTTTTTTCATCAAAATTCGATAAAAACTGACAATGAGCAGTGGCCAGTGGGTGGGTTAAGTTTTTTGGAGATGGATCCATCTTGAATTTCAAGAAATTATAACGAAAATATCACTACAAAATTATTCTTCATATTACAACGTAGATGTCAAGCTTGTGTGCTCATCTGGCTTAGCTAGGCTTGTGTTACTTAGGAGTAGGTACCAGCCGGTTTTGTCTCGAATTTAACTGTGTTACAAATCAAAACCCAGTTTTGTCTCAATTTAAACATAGTTACAAATCAAAACCTGCTCGGTTCTAAATTTTATATAATTATCAATATTTACGATTTCAGGTTTTGGTTGAATTTCAGAGTTTATCAGAGTACATATCGATTTTTTAATCTGCAATTTAGTTCAATTCGAGGAACAGACCAGTAAACCACAACTTTGGAAGGAATTAAAACCGAAATCAATTCCAATAATGGTCAAAACCGGCCGAAAGGAAAAATTAAGAGTTCAATCCAGGATTGAAGAAATGATACACGACCAGAAAGTTCTGGTCATTTCTACATACAAGTTTCAGAATATACACAAATTCATGCAGCCTAATTTACATCTATTTCATGCTTCTACCATAAGTTCGAGCGAAGCTAATCCGACAAATTGTTCGGATCATGTTAAAACGGGTGTTCTAAAATCAGACACCAAAGCCACTTTTCATTGCTTGTAAGACTGAAGCAGTATCAAATCTAAAATTTCTGAAGCTCTTACCAGGACCGATGACAGCGGGTTGAACATCGATTTCAGATTTACTTGTTTGGCTTTCGATCAGCATCGTGCTGCTACTACCCGTGGAGCTGTTCTTCGCCTTCCACACGCAGAATCCTGAAAAAATTGAAGCCAAGAAGCGTGTTTTTAACTGGAAAAAAAAATCGATACTGATAGATTTTTTACCAAAGATCCGCTGTTTGTGATATCAAGAAATTCAAATCAAGCTGATGTCCAAAAGTTAAATGTTAGGAACATTATGTAATTAGGGATAAATAGTTCGTAGAAGTTTATAAGAGTTAGTAGAAATTAAAAATAATTAACAGAGATTAATTGTTGTTAAGGGAGGTTAACTACTAGTAGAGTATTAAACAGAGTAAAAAAGAAATAAAATGAGATATCAATAGTAAAAGTTTAGAATGTAGAGGTAGAAAACTCTCGAAGTCTCTCCTGTATGTTCGTGTGTGTACGTTTTATCATTTAATAAACGGTATGATCGCTCTAGATCATATCATTAAATCACATTGATTTTCAGGAAACGAAGAGGAATAATGTCAAGACATTCATCGTTTTTTATCAGGCTCCAGCTCCAACGTAAATTTCATGTGTTGAATTGGACAATGTTTTTACAAGCAGAACTTACCGAATACCGTGATATGTAAATTAAAAGTTAGATAAAATATCACTAACAGGAAAGGAAATGATTGGTTTATAAGGTCAAGCCAGAATTACCTTTGAGAGGCATGTCGGGTCTAGGAGATAACGGAGGCTGGTGCGATGAAATCCATGTTCTTAATGACCTGGATTAGGGCATCAAAGAATGGTTAAATAAATAATTACTGTATTATAATCATATACATCTTACAAGTAACTGAGAAAATGAAGAGAAGATTTGGCAGAAAATACTCACCCCAAAAAAGGAGCCACCATGTACAACTTAAGTCCGGTAATCCCTCGAGATATCACATCATCGGTGGCTGTTTGAAGCTCATCAAGTCGATGCCATGCAATTTCCTGGTTTTAGAAAACATTCGTGTATGCATTGTCATCCATCTTCTAAATTAGATAAACGAGAACAAAAAACATTTCATGAAAAGAAGCGATTAGAGTTGAGAAGGAGAAATGCCATGAATTATGACTGGCTCCGACGCTGAATATTAGAAGTATCACAAAACGCTTAACCTCAACTGGGATCCCAAGTACTCAATCACATTATTCATTAGTGATGCTACTTTCATAGATATTAAAAAGTTTCACATATAGAGGGGTTCCCCCAGCTATTTATTTTCTCAACAGGACAGGGATCAAGTTCACAGTACCCTAAATATCGCGCCTGCAGTAAAATACATTCTATCAGACCTTAGAACTTGGAATTTTCTCTCTACTATTGGTTGGAAGAGTAAAAGGGATTTCTTGTTAAACATCCTTTTGCAAATATGTAAAGGGATTCGGAACAAAGCATTTAAGGTTTAGTGAAATAAAAATCTCATAACACTCTCCATGTATGCATAAAAATTGCAATAGGAAACTTCATCAATGAAATTATATGCCTTTGAAAATAAATTACATACGCTGATTTCTTTTTTAGTCTGCGGTGCAAAATAAGTATCATCTTTCACACCAGCTATGATGTAGAGGCGCACTCGTTGCTGTCCAAAAGTCACTTCAATATATTCATCTTTGTCAATAAGCTTCGTTACATCAAAACCAGCTTCCTCTAAAACCTGCATTCTCGATTATGACGAGAGCAAAACAAGTCAGAATGAAACTTAAGTACATGCATGCACGCCAAGTTACAAGGAGATTTGAGCACAAAAAAAAAAATGATAAGCCGCTCAAGCCAACCAAGCCACACGAATGTATTTGGGAGGTTTGGCTTGCAAACTTGTCAGCTTGGTTCAGAAAGTAGGTAACAGTTAAATTTGGTTAGTTATTTTCAGACGAAACCAAACCAATACAAGCAGTTAAAGATTATATGCAGTTAAGTTTTCTTTTTAAAATCACAAACCCACCAGTTTCTAACCACCACAAAGCGAAATTTATTTAGTGTCTATCTTCATCTCAGTAGTTTGTATCTCTCTCTAGCTTCCTACCCTCTCTAGCTTTCTGTCAATCTCAGTGGATCTGTCCTTTGTCTTCCAAGAATGTCAAATTCAGGCATCTAAATTTGTATTTTGAAGGATTTTAAAGTATACCATTTAATGTCATAGGTTGTTTTTCTGTAACTCAGCTTTCTTGCAGCCTAAAAATGAGCAACCTGATTTCAATACTAACAACTAGTCCAATTATAAGCTTCCAATAATCTTTGGAACTAGAAAGCACATTCGTTCATGTCCATATGGTGTGAGTAAAAGTTCAGAATCAAAATAAGAAACAAATAAAGACAAAACATCCAAAAAAACAGAGAAAATAAAATTTACTTCTCTAATTGCACAGGCATGATCTTCCTCATCTTTGTTCTTTTTGCCACGTGGAAAACTCCAGCTTGATCCTTTCCATCCCTTTACCAGTAAACACTATTTTTTGCACATTGAGAGAAGTCAAATATATTTCATCAAAGTAAAATAATATCAACTTTGCCGTATGAATAAAAAATCAACAAAATAGTCTCCATTAACCATAAATCGACTACCCGTTCAAAGGTTTCGTCCAAAATAATGGCTCCTGTCACAGGAACTCGAACCTTGTAGGAATTGAAGTCCTTGAATATGTCATCTACGTGGGGGACATAGGGTTTTAAAACATCACAGTTGTTAAACACTGTACTGTATTAAGGGAAACAAGATTAAATAGATAAAATTAAATGCATGAAAGACATCAAAATGACGTCATCCAGAAGGAAAGATAACATTGTCGTAAACACAAGCCCAATGCAAATATTCCTCAATAATATCACAAGTTACACCAGTAGTCTACTTCTCTCCAACTGCAAAGCCTTAGTATTCACCAAACAATAGGAATTAATCATTAGGTTAATTTTTTCAACACCATAAACAAGCATATTCATGTAAAACATAGTTACAGCCCATTTTCAAGGATACTCAATGAAGTAAACTCCTTCAGACTGAGAGACTTCAACGATGGATCATTTTCCACTGAGTTGTCTTCATAGTACCAATGTGCATACTCAACAAGAAATAGAAGCCTCTCAAATGATTGTAGGTCTTCCTTTGGCACATTCAAAACAAATCGACTGATTCAAAAGAAAGAACGAAACAGAAGAGGGAGATGCATTTCAGATTAAAGCCCAATATAACATAAAAGTGATAAAAGATAGAGAAGATGCAAGACATGAAAGATGTGAGATGTAACCAACTATGAGATCAAATCTTAAGAAATTGAATTGCACTCGAAATGTAAGGGAGGAAAATAACTAGAAACCTATAATCATTCAACCATCAGGCAATTAATAAAGGAAAAAGAAAAGTCAAGAAATCTGTCGAATACGGGATTCGTTCTCAGCCTCATTCAACTAAGGTTTTAAGCATCAGAACAGCAGTCTATCCGTAATTCTACACTGCATAAACATAGAGTAAAGATTAAAAATAATAACGAAGATTGAAAACAGTAATTGGGAGTCCAAATAAAAAAAAATTCTCTTACCTATTCCAAGCACTCCATGCACAATTCGACAATGCAATAGATGAGTTCATAGAGAACAGAGCACAATACTACAAGAAAACAGTAATTCGAAAAGAAAATGACATTTCGCCATAATAATCACCAAGAACACAGTGATTCTTTTGGTGAACTACAATACTTCACTATAGATAGCAAGCTTTCGGAGGCGCAATCAGTCACTACCTTCTCAGCTAACCTCGAAGTTTCAACAACCCAAACATCTTACCAAACTACGCAGGAGAGAGAGAGAGAGAGACCTGCAGAGATCGTCAAGGAGTTCTTGAGGAGGAAGACGATTCCTGAGCGGAGCACTTGAGGACCTGGGCAGACCCTGACCAGCCATTGGTTCCGAGTTGGGGTCCGACGAAAAAAATCCCTAAACAGTGGTCTTCTTCTTCTTGACGAAAAGCTCTCTCAGTCCCGCCCCCATCGACCCGCGAAACTCTCCCCGCATCTCAGGAACCAAAAACAGCCCTGCTCGCTCCGGCCCAGTTATTCCGGATCTTAGTCCAGTCCATGAAATATGACATAGTACAGCAAATACCTTGAATTTTAAAATTATTTAATTTAACTCCTTGAATTATACTATAATTATAAATTGCTCTAAATTGACATTTACTATTAATTCTTCACTTATCCTCGTAAAATAACTAATAAAATTAATGTTATGAGTTAATTTATAAATATAATAAATTAATTAATTCATATATTTATTTTACCGATTATTATTTGATGCATAGTATATTATAAGAAGATATTATAATAGATAAACTTAGGCTATCATAATATAAAACATTATCAATAGTTTAAGAAAAATCAAATAAAACCAAAAAGTGGATGATATTTCCGACCTGCGGCTTATAAACATACGTGTGTGCTTGAATTCTTCGTTATCCTCAGCTGTATGAAAGAGTAATGGACATAGTAGATGGGGAGAGGATGAGAGGGGGGAGGCTCCAATGTGGACTGTAAATCTGGGAATCTCCATCTCTCCATCTTCCCCATCCTCCATTGATGCCACCTCCAAAGCATGCTGCTCCAGCATCCTCAACTTCAATCAAACAACCTTTTTACCTCCGAAGTTCTCTCCCTCACCTTCCTGTGTTTCTCTCCCAAAATCAGGTTGGTATTCGTAATTTCTCTGATTTCTTCCATGATTTTGAATTCGCTCCTCTCAGGATCATTGGGTAATCTGCGTATTTGTGTTTCATCTTCACTTTTGACATATTCGTCTTGTAGACAGCTAAAACGAGCAAATCCGACAGGCGTGTCCGTTCGGTTGTGGCTTTAGCTATATCGTTAATCTGTGCATTCTATGAGGGGAAAACAGCCGCGGAACTTGATTTTCAAAACTCTTTTTGAAAAAAGTGAAAATAGAGTTTCCAAATGGAGTTAATTCGGAGTGGCAAGATTTGATTCGAGTAATTCTGGGTTTTGAATGTAGGATGTTGTGGAACAGCAAGCCAAGTTGACGTTCTATTTCCAGCAGAAACTCCTGAGGTTTTTGTCCGAGAGGCAAGATTAGAGGACAGTTGGGAAGTAGCTGAGACTCATTGCAGCTCCTTCTTTCCTCAATATTCATTCCCTTTTGATTCCATGCTTAGAATCAATCGGCTGCTCGGATTGCTCCTTGGATATTCGGTGCCGGACGGCTGTAAACGAACATGCTTGGTGGCTGTAATTAGCAAAAATCGAACGATTCTTTTCGGGAATGGAAGTCTAAAAAATGGTGGATATGATGAGAGATTCTGTCTCAACAAGGGATGTGTAGCTGGAATATTGAATCTGGATACTATTGCAGAGTATCTGCCCAGAAAAGGACCTCTTCAGCAGAGAAGGTAAGCTAAATGCATATTCTCTCTTGCCTTCAGTTATATTTTGATGGCTTGATCTGGTTTCTGTGTGGATAATTGTTAGGATTTGGTGATCCGAATTTGTTCAGGCAGGGACGAATTTCAGTGCATTTTCTTCGGTTTTCTAATAAGGGGTGGAATGGTCTGGTTGTAATTGGAATGGTCTGAAACCGAACCGAACAAAGCCTTAGTTTTAGGTTTGGTTTTTTATCGGTTTTCGGCTCTTCACAGATCGGTTTTAGTTTTGGTGGTTTGTATCTTGGTTTTGGTTAGTTTATGAATTTATAAACTCGGTTCTATTCGGTTTTGGGTTTTGATGTAAGAACCGAAGACCAAATAAAAAATCTCAGTTCGGTTTGGTTCATTTCATAAGTTTGGTTTTTTTCAAAATTAACACCAGATCAAACCTACCACCCATCATTCTAATTTTATATTTTCTTTTTTCGTCTATTGTTCGATCTCTAACAATAACGAAGGTCTCCATTGCAGAACCGGGATTGCATACATATCGAATTTAGCAGTTGGAGCGAGGTTTCGCCGAAAAGGAATAGCAAAGCATCTCATAGCAAAAGCCGAGGCCGAAGCCGGGAAATGGGGTTGTCGGGCCATCGCACTGCACTGCGACCTGAACAATCGAGGGGCTACCGAACTTTACTTAGGGGAAGGTTACAAATGCATCAAAATCCCAGATGGAGCTCAATGGCCTCAACCAAAGGCCTCTCCCAAAGTAAACTTCTGCTTCATGATGAAGATTCTCGGCTCCCGCTCGTGAATTCAAAGTCGGATTCCGTCCGATAAGATGGCATTCGGCTTGAGCCTCGAAGCTCGGTAATTGCAGATTGATTAGAAAAAACCTTATCAGATCATTACCCTGATGAGTTCGTTTTAATGTAAATAATTGTATAACTGTGTTAACTTTTTATATTAAATATAATACATAATTATTTATATTTAATTAAATTAATTATCTTTTTACTTAGATTAATCATTACATGTCAACTTGTAAAATTTATAAACTCACAAGTCTCACGAAATCTTTTTCAAATCCATCATGAATTAAGACAACCACCTCGAGCGATGAATATAATTGTCATAGAAATTAAAACTATACACGTTGAACATAGAAATATAATACTACTTAGGAAAAGGTTAAGGTTAGTAATATCAAACTGCATTCAAATTTCGACTACAAATGACTGTAAAAAGAATATTCCCAAGTAGAGATAATGACGATAATAGTGAGAATAATGCAAACAAATAGACACGTACTCCAACGCTAAACCCTAAGAACCCTAAACCTAGCAGTGCTCATCCTCTCCCTCTCCTCGAGTTTTTTTTTCATTTTCTCCTTCTAACAGTTAAAATTTAGTCATCTATGGCTTCCTAG